>JACCGJ010001177.1:0-13519 GCA_013407085.1 Atriophallophorus winterbourni
CAGTAGATAGTGTCTCCATTTACGAAGCGCTTCGACAATAGCACAAGCTTCTTTTTCGATGGCCGATTGATGCTGCTCACTGTGGTTTAGCGTTCGGGAAAAGAAAGCAACTGGTCTGCCATTTTGGTTCAACGTTGCAGCAATGGCGATATCCGATGCATCGGTTTCGACAGTCAAAGGAACATTGTAATCCACTGTGTGTATTACGGCTTGTTCGAGCTCCAGCTTCAATTTATCAAAACTTGCTTGGACCACAACGGGTAGCGGAAAAGTACGATTATGTGATAACGGATAAATTTGATCGGAAAACTTGGAGATCCATTGCGAGTAGTAGGCGAACATTCCCACAACACGTTGTTGCTCTTTTAGATTCGTTGGGGGAGCAAGCTCTTTTAAAGGTCTGAGCCTTTCTGGATCAGGCTTGATAACGCACTTGGACACTTCGTAACCCAGAATCTTGAGACGATTGCAGGTAAATATGCTTTTGCTTTCATTGAATTCGAGGTTGTATTGTTTGGCGACAGCAAGAAAGCGAGAAAGGTTATAATCATGTTCACGTTTAGTCTTTCCACAGACTGTGACGTTGTCAACATATACGAAAGTGTCTGAGAGTTTTTCTCGGCGAATGATTGAATCGATTGTGCGTTGAAAACATGCTACTCCGTTAGTAACACCGAATGGTATACGACAGAATTGGTACAGGTTACCACAAGCTTCGACGGCAGTATATGGGCGATCTGTTACAGAAATGGGTATCTGGTGATAAGCACTTTTCAGATCGAGAGCAGAATAAAAATCATACCCGGCAATTTTATTGATTAAACTGTCTATGCGAGGCAAAGGGTAGGCGTCAAGGTTTGTATAGAGATTGATTGTTTGACTGTAATCAACTACGATTCTGCGTTTGTGGTTTTCGTTCGTCGTAACTAGCACTTGCGCTCGCCAGGGGGAATCGGAGTTTTCTATAATTCCATCCTTTAACAAACGTTGGGTTTCTGAGCTAATGAACTCTTCGTCACGAGGAGAATGTCTTCTAGACTTTGTAACGATAGGTTTGCAATCAGGCGACAGGTGTGTGAATAAGGATGGAGATTCTAGACGAGCAATAGCAAGTCCACATATGTTCAGTGGTGGTTTGGCACCCCCAAAAGGAATAACAACTTTTTCGTGTAAACGTAGAAAATCATGACCGAGAAGCACATCGGCGCATAAACCAGGTAAGACCGACAGTTTAAAATTGTCGTATATTGTATCCTGATGCTTGATAGAAACGTTACAATGCCCGATTGTGTTACTAGAAAGAAGGGTTGAAGCCAAGGTTACAGTGTTGTGAGACGGTGCAATAATCCATTGATGTGTGTAAACAACAGAGGCAGAGATGTAGCTGTCAGAACTACCGGTGTCAATGAGAGCATCAAGGATTTGATTATTCACGTATAATTTCACCACGGTCTTAGATAAACATTCGGGCGAAGTGGTCGATGTGACACGAGAAAGAATGCTTGAGGAGACCGGAGAATGATTCATTTTGGACATACACACTTTTTGAAAGTGTCCTTTCTTCCCACAGTTTTTTGCATAAAGCATCTCGAGCTGGACAACGTATGCGAGGGTGCTTCGAAAATCCACAGAAGAAGCATTTAATAGTCGGTGCAGCGGCTATAAATTCCGGTGTAGCAGTGGTACATGGATCGTTTTTAATAGATGAGTTGGTGTCTAGAAAAGCACAAGAGGGAAAAGTATGATTGAATGATTTTGATTGCTTTTCAGCCAAATCAATAGACCGAGCGTGGTCAAAAGCAGATTGAAAAGATAAGGATGATTGTTCGAGTAACCGTTGACGGATGTGATTTGAGCTTAAGCCGGTTATGAAAGCGTCTCGCATAAGATCATCACGATACTCGTCGGCCGAGACAGCGTGAATATTACAGTCTTTGGCCAGAGATTTGATTTTCTGGAAAAACTGATCTAAATTGTCTGCATTTTCTTGTTTGCAAGTAGCCAGAAGATGACGTGCGAAAACTTCGTTTTTCGGTTTAACAAATAAAGTCTGAAGTGTCGAAACGGCATCCTCGTACGAGGGGCATTCAGATATATAATCGTAAACATGAGGAGCGAGATGCGTAATGAGTATATCAAGTTTGTTTGGATTCAAGCCTTCAATGGCATTAATGAAAGTGTTGAATGTGCGGAACCAATAATTCCACAATTTTGCCGAACCAGCGTTGCTTGGATCAGCGTCAAAACGATCGGGTTTTAGGAAACGTTCCATTGAGATTGAATATAGACGAATAAATTGTCGTGAGTAGAGCAAACACAAAGTGAAAAGAGTAGTCGTGGATAAAGCCGGGCTTTATTCGTCTATATCAGAGTACAGCTATAATAGAGCAAAGAATGCGATTAGCGATGAATTATAATAACAGATGAATTCATCGACAAATACCGACTTTCGCGGCAGTGGCACTAATGCGGTCTAAAACGCTTTGCAGCATTTCGGTATTGTCGCCCAGAACGACTATATCGTCAGCGTAGTCAAGGTCGGAAATCCATAGATCCGTTGAAATTTGCACCCCTTGATAGTCTGTTAACGCCTGGTTCATTATCCAGTCTACGACATAGTTAAACATAACCGGCGATAGCGGGCAACCTTGCCTGACTCCTGTGTGCAAGTTAAATTCACGCGATTCTTCACCGTAGACACGAACCCGTGCCCTTGTAGAGCTGTAATAGGCTCTGATTAGGTTGACGAGCTTTAATGGAACCCCATCCGCTAGCATGATGTCCCATAAACAACCACGGTCTACGGAGTCGAAGGCGGCGCGGAAGTCAATAAAGCAAGCTATCGTTTGCTGTTGATACCGTGCACGGTGCTCGAGGATCCTGCGTAAAGTAAATATTTGATCTACGCAACCCATCCCAGGGCGAAATCCACCTTGGTTAACTCTGGTGCGCAGATTTCTTTCGGCGGAGAACCGATTAAGCAGGAGCGTTGCAAACACTTTAGCAGCGGTGTCGATTAGACTTATTCCGCGGTAATTGGAGCACACAGATTTATCTCCACGTTTCGGCAGTGGTAGAATGATAGACATCCCCCAGTCTGATGGGAAAACTTCCGTCTCCCAGATCGAACAAAACAGCCGATGTAGCGGAGATAATAATACGTCGGCACAGGCTTTAATAAGTTCAACGGAAATTCCGTCCTCACCTGGCGATTTACCATTCTGCATTCGTCGTAAAACACTTGATATCTCGTATTCTGATGGTGCCTCGCAGTTGACCGGGTATTCACAGCTATTTATCGGGGAAGTGAATACTGCATTGATAGATGACGGGCGGTTCAGTAGCTGACTGAAGTGCTCAACCCACCTATCTATCTTTTGATGAAGGTCAAATATCATCTGTCCTGACGAATCTCGAAGGTTCGTACAAAAACCACAGCTTCCAGATGCTCTGCGAATCAGGCGAAACAGTCGTCCAAAGTCTCCTATACTTGCTGCGGCTTCCATTTCGGATGCGGTTTCTGCCCAATATAGCTGACGATCCTTGCGGGCTGATCGTGTAGCAGCTCTCCTAAGGAGGCGATAATCAGATGCACCATGCATTCGGGCGTCTCTTGCCCGGGCAGAGAGCTCGATGGTGTTCTGAGAAATCCAATCTCGTCGGCGACGAGAGGCCGTGCCTAGGGTTTTTAGTGCTGCAGTCTGAGTAGCGGTCTTCAGTCTGGACCACTGTTGTTCGACTGATGCATCACTCCCATCCAACCGCTCAGCGATATCGTCAATGAGCTTCTTACGTTGGGCCGGGTTTCCTAAGGCTTCCAAGTTTAAGCGCTTCCTAGGAGTTTTCCTTTGGCGGTTTAGCAGGCGAAGTCGGAGCTTTGCGCGAACAAGTGTGTGATCGGTGCCTGCTGCGTTCCCTGTTTCGGCTCCACGATAGGACCTACAGTCGAGCACCGAAGACATCCAACGTGCGCGAATTAGAACATAATCGATCTGGTTCGCCGTTCTACCATCGTTCGAGTACCATGTGACCAAGTGTTTTTTAGGGTGCTGGAATTTAGTGTTACAGACGCATAGGTGATTGTAGGCCGCAAACTCGATCAGTCGATCGCCATTCGCGCAGCGCTGCCCTAGGCCAAATTTTCCCAGGATTCGGTTTGTTGCGGAATCTGCTGATCCTGTACGAGCGTTCCAGTCACCAGCCACAACCAGTACGTCGTTTCCAGCAACTCTATCGACTACGGATTGAAGTTGGTTATAAAAATCGTCTTTTGTAGTTTGGTCGGCTGATAGGGTTGGGGCATACACCGAAACGACTGTTATATTCAAAGGGTGACCCCTCAGCCGGACCACCGCAATTCTCGGGGATACAGGCATCCATGACATGAGTGCTTGTTTAGCATGGTCGCTGAGCGCTATCGCTACTCCATGCTGACCAGATCCATCCTCGGGCCCACTATAAAAAAGCCAATAATTACGATCGACTCCGGGGACCTTGATCGATTTGGATCCGTGTCCGGGAAGGCGGACCTCGGAAAGACAAGCAACATCTACTTGGTAGTCCAATAAAGAGCGCATCGTGATTGCTTGACTACCAACGTCACGCAGTGTCCGTACGTTCCAACATCCCAGATAAAAGACCTTACGGATATTTATGGCCCCAGCTAGCTTACTTTTCACCCTAGCCGCTGGGAGAGCCAAGGGCGCGTCGCGTCTCGGGAACGCCGTAGCAGAGAGCTGAGATATACGTTGAGACATCGTCATGAAGTTTCTTGGGGATAGTGTACAAGTGATGTCCCCAGCACCACTCGGTGTTTGTTCGAGTACACCTCTCTAGCCTTTGCACAGCCAAGTGCAACCTACAAGGCAGCAGGGAGCTGGCAGATAAACGCGCTGTGCGCCAGTTATCTACCTACGGGGCTTCTCTCCGGATTTTTCCTCGGGGTTTTCTCCCGAAGCCTTTCCCGCAATCGGGTAACCCACAAGGCAATGGGGGTTTGGAGTCAGGGTTTTCCTTCCCCTAGATGGATTGCCAGTAGCTGACGAGCTCCATCTGCCCGGAGCTAACTGGTTTTATGGCGCCAGTCACCCGCCTTCGCCCCTTCTCCTGTCAGTAAGAGCAGTTCCGCCGGGCTTGTGAAAGCCACTCGTGCAGGCCAGGAGTTGGACTTGGTTGTCAGAGGCTATTTGAGACGCACGCCACGTGGGAGCATTTTATAGGTAGTAGGTGGCTCATTCCTACTACCACCCCCGGCTGTGACAACCTTTGGAACCATTTTGCCCGGAACCGTGTGGTATTTGGCATCGCTGGTAAAGAATTTCTATAGAGCGTTGTTAAATCCAGTGGGACTTTTGGGTTGATTGCGGCGGCGTGCATAATCCCAGCTATTTTGTTCCATCTTTCATCTGCAGTTGCACACGCAGCAACTGGGAGTGAGTTACTCAAGGTGGTCCTATTAATGTCTTGAACTGCAGGTAGAGAGAATTTTTCGACCACAATGCGTTTCCCATTTGAAGGCTTCGTACCGGAGAACTTTAACGAGAACTTACAGCGCACAAGAGCATGATCTGAATCTATGTAAGTATTCCAAAAAAGCGGCAGTCTTCAATGCAACCTCTCCAGCGAGTACTTATGGCGATATGGTCGATTTGGGCCGAAGGTTGGCTTCCATCCGGCGAGCGCCATGTGGCACATTGACATCTTTTATGGCGAAAGGAGGTGCTGCTAATGAATAATCGAGATTGAGCACAGAATTGTACAAACCGTTCACCGTTATCTGTGCGCTGGCCTTCAAGACCAAACATGCCACCTAATTGTGATTCAGATGCATCTAGGCGTCCCAGTCTGGCATTCATATCTGCCGTTAAGACTACAATATCTGAGCTTTTTGCACGTCGCAAAAGAGCATAAAGATCGTCGTAGAAGGCGTTTTTCTCGTCGTCGGAATTGGTGTTAGTCGGAGCGTAAGTTGCTACAATAAACAAGCATCTCTGATTAGAAGATTTTGAGTTTGGTCTAATATTAGTGGCTAGTCTAACTGCGCACATCCTGCTATTACAAGGAATCCAATCGATTAGACAGGATTCGGCACGCGAATTCAGCACTATACCAACACCCGCCTGTCCTGAAATGGCAGCTACAGAATCACCAGAGCAGCGCAAAAAGTAACGAGTTGAAAGGTTTGGGGCAGTAAGTTCAGTAATTATAGACGGATCATATAAGCGCGTTTCCGATAAACAGCAAACATCAACAGATAGACTATCTAAGGTAAGAGCCAATGCAGCTTGCTGTCCTATTTGTCTGAGAGTTCTGACATTCATGGCTCCGATGTGAGCAGAGGTCCATGGTTTCAGAAAGTAATCTGTAAATTCGCGAACAGGAAATGTTCCAACATGTTCAACGCGGTCTTTTTTAAAGCTGGTAAGGCGACCCTGTTTATCGTGCGCGACGGCCGATGCACTATGGAATTGGGTTTCGTAGTAATAGTCATGGTTTTATGCGGGCTGAGATACTGCCAGGTCGCCCACGCCTAGACAGGAGAACAATTAGGGTTCTCGACCAAAGCCTTTGGCTAAAAAGCCTGACTCACAAGGCAGCGGGTTAGGTTGAGACCGTGTTCGTCTGACCTCTATCCATGGACCTTCCTGGTATGAGTGACTCTGAAGGTGCTCGCAGAGCACCACCCAGCGTAGCTCAATGGGTCATAGAGGTACACAAACCATCGCACCGCGTTAAGGTCCAGTCTCAGCGCGATAAGGTAATTGGGCTTGTTTCATTCGTTACGAGGTTACCCTCATAACAGTGCTGATGTTATATACTTAGATTTCTCCAAAGCTTTTGACCGTGATAAGCAGCTATTTTGCTGCAAAATCTTGGCCTACATGGAATTGGTAATTCGCTCTTTTCTCGATTAGCCGAATTCTTCCACTCCAAGCCACTTCACGTTCGCGTCAAACCATCGTTTTCCCATTGTTTTTCAATAAAATGCGGATTACCCTAGGGGTATGTACTCGGTCCGCTTCTGTTCTTGATGTTCATAAACGACATTTTAGCATGTGTGAACTCACCCTTTCTAATGTTCGCGGATGATATCAAACTATAGCGCGTCCCCTCTTCCTTGAATGATTGTGACGACCTGCAGGCGGATCTTGCCTCACTTAATTCCTGGGCTATATCGAACGAGGTCCCTTTCAACCCACGAAAATGCCTATCTCTCCGCATTCGTCAACCTGGCCAACCTAGGTACCAGCTTGTGGGCACCAAATTTTCGGTAAGTATGCAAGAAAAAGACCTCGTCGCAAAGTGATCTTTTGTGCTCAGCTCAATATTCCCACGCATCTTCGGTCGCCAATCGCAGCGTAGGCCTCCTCAAACGGGTCTTTCGACAGCCGCCTCTTTCCCTCACTCCTACACGGGTACATCAGACCCAACCTAGAATATTCGGCATCCGTTTGGTCTCCATGTCTTAAGCGTGATCATTACGTCATAGAGCAGGCTCAGTGGATATTCACGAAGCTCGTCAGAGGACTTAGTTTGATGCACGGGTGTGCAATCGTGCAGTACTTATGTGCTGTGCGGATAACACCGTGCTAAATTGATTGGCCATCAGTGGTGAGCTGCACGCTGAAACAGGCTGGAGTCTCACTACCATTTCTATTTCTATTTTCTTTCTCATATCTGTCTAGGCCTGAGCAACCTGACGGTATCTTAGCCCACGTGCAGTCTCTGACTGTACGGCACTTTGCCTGGATCAGGCTTGTGCTTTCATACATACTTAGTTTGATGAACTATGAAGACCGCATCCAGCAACTCATCGTGTTCCTGATGAGTTATCGTCGCGTCCGAGGGATCTGATACCCGTTTTCCAGATCCTTATGGAGAACAAACACCCGTGCCAACGACGCCGAACTCGCCCCGATAACCTGTATTGACTATCGTATAGTTTTTTAAGCTTATAGTTTTTTGTACCATAATATATTATTGACTATTGATTGGCGGCACTCCACGCCGTCCATTCCTGCCATTACCAATCTCCTAGAACGACAGTGCTCATGTATCATAAATATTCTTTATTTGTTTTTTAGTTGCTCTATTTAACCATCGCTGGTATGCGAATTTTATGCATGCAGAAGTATCTCATACTGCAATGAAGCTATTGAATCCGAAAACCATAGCGCAATTTCTCATTCAAGAGAAAGAGGAAAAAGTTGGCTACTTACTCAAACGGCGGCACGAAAATAAGGGTTCTTTCAAGAAGCGTTATTTTGTTTTGTGTGGAAACATGCTGGCTTATTTTGATAAAAAGGGCGACAAACTCCCTCTCGGTATAGTCTTCCTAGAGGGACATGTCATTGAAATGTTGGATGATTTAACAATGGCACTTCGCTTCCCACTGGTCGATGAATCGTTTCGTAGCTTCATTCTGAGAGGTGAAACAGCAGAAGAAGCGGAGGTTCGTTTCTTGATTTTCGTTTTATTATTCTACCGTGATTTCATCAACATTTCAGACCGCAATTAAAGCACTCTAAACGGATTTTATGAGCTTTATATATAATCAATGCATTTAGTCGACGAATTGTCTTTTATCTCCGGTAATTCATTATTATTGCACCTGTTACCACCACAAAAGCCACTATTTTTTAGCTTTAAATTTAACCAATGATAAAATAGTTAGCTGAAATTGTTGCACAGCCACTCATTTCATGCGTGCTCAGCTACTGTTAGTTTACAACGGTTTAGATATATAATAAGATAAAGCGACATTGTTACGCTGGCCTGTTCACGCGCGCAGCACATTGTCGCAATATTGTCTGTTAAGGACATGTACTGCACCATATCAGTACCGTGTAGATTAACCCCTATCATGATACGATAATTTATATACCGCCGGGTATCAAGTGTCACTCTCGCTCGGAGGATTAATAGATAACCGTCCTGCGAACATAGTATTGACCGGCCACTTTGTGGACATGACTCTTTAGCCAAATTTCTTTTGTCGAAGACTTTAATTGCTTTACTGTCTAGGCACGGGCTGCCGGCAGCATCCCAATCCACTGTCATAACTATCACAACAGCATTTAAATCCATTGTGCGTCAACCGTCACGAACGACAAATCATATCGTGCTGTGTACGGTATAGAACCAGGCGACCATAACATAGAAATGTCATGCGATTGCTCTTGTTATTCGCTATGCCTTAGACTCGATATTTGAGTGTATCCTTTCATACACAAGGTCCCAGTGGTCCTCACAGACTACCATTTGCTTACTAGATGAAAGACAAATGATTTTTTCACTTTGCAATACGATGCGAGTCGAAGTTTTATCAAAAATAGCTAGAGCCGTGGCCAGTTGATTAGACGCTGACAAGCGGAAATGACGTTCTGCGTTGACTAATTGAGATGATTCGCTGAAGCGAGTCCTGCTGAATTAGTCACAGTTCTGTTAAAATCGTGATATCTCACTAAATAGTGAGTATCTTTTCCGCGAAGTAACGGAAACTGAATAATCATAGACAGCATTACACCGGTAACAGTACCAAGTGCTTAACGGCTATACAACCTTGGCAGTCAAATATTCTAAAAGATTTGGGGAAGTGTGGGACCTCAAAAGCTACTGGACCTATAAAAGATTGGACACCGACGTATTGCGATGAGGTGCCTACATCTGGAATCAAACATGCATTCAAGCAACTTCTGCATCGACTAGAGCGACATCAGTATGACAGCTTCCTTGCGGCTTTCATTGTCACGCATTATAACAAGCTTTCCTCGCAACGTCACTTGACAACATCCAAGATTAATCAAACACTCCCAGAAGATATCTTCAACAAGACCGCCACTGAACACGATTTTGGCCAATATCGCTAAGCGTAAAATGCCACTGAAATTTCATCGTTTGGACCCCAACCTGGAAAACGAATCGAACCCACCGCAGCCAGGTCAACGTCTGGTCACCCTTAGAGCGACGTCATTCCGAGTTAGGGGTGGCAAACAAAACCGCCTTAGGAAAACGATGGTTTCCCATTCATAATACGTGGCCTAACCAATGATGTCTCTGTACGTTAACTTGTTTTTCTATGTCAACGTCGCCACCAAAGATTGTATAACGGATAGTTGCATTACGTATCCGATAGTGTCAAGTCACTCCAGCGATGGTGCGGAGACAGAGAATGCCGAAGAATTCTAGACCACTTATTCCTTCTTTTCTCAGCCCATGTTTCACATCCGTACAGTAAAACTGCGCGTAATGTAGCTTTATAGACTCAACCCTTGAACTTGTGAGACAAACCTGTTTGACACCACAGCTGACCCAAGTTAAGAAAAGCTATCGTCGCTCTGGAAATGCGAGCTAAAATCTCCTTAGCTAAACAAGCGTTGCTAGTAATACAACTAACCAAATAGGTAAAACAGTCTACAGTCGCAAGTTCTCATTATTGAGGCTTAGCGCTGTTTCGATCGGATCAATATCCTCTAACAGAAGTGTACACTTGGAATGTGCAAACCATACTACATTGTCGATCTAAAGTATACTTAGCATCCGCATAGGAATCGAAGAGTAAAACTACATCGTCTGTATAATCTAAATCAAAAAGTTCCTTATCGCGGCCAGTCTGAATGCCCGGTGTCGGTACGCTTGAATTGCGGTTTACTGACACTTTATCGTCAGACATTTGATCCCCAGACATTTCACCCCCAAGTCACTTAATCTTCAGTCAGTCAGTTTGACAACTTTTGAAGAATGCTCATATCTCAGCATACTTCTTCTTCTGTTTGATATGAACCCCAGCACTTTCTTGAAGAACTGAGACCGTATGCTGTCGGCAATCCTTTCGCAAACCGTTAAGGAATGTCCACATGGTGGGATGTTGGCAAGATAAGAGTGACTATAATGCATCATTCAACGGCACAATCATGAGGCCTAAATCATCGTCTGCCTCATAATCTGCTTTCATCCCTAGTTCACTTATTTTTCGTTGCTTGGTATGACATCTCGAGCAATTCAGCGATACTCAACTACGGAAAGGTTGACGTTCTTAAAATCAATTGCATATCTCTCATGCTAAATAAATTCATTTGACCGTATTCTGCATTCTTCAGAAGTTATCAAACTGGGGATTAAGTGACTGGAGATGCACTTGGGGGTTAAATGTCTGGGGATCAAATGCTTGGTGATTAAGTGTCTAGGGATTAAGTGTCGGCGATTAAGGGTTTGACGATTAAGTGACCGAACACCATGCATTACATGTATCAATTATAGCGTCAATTACAAACTTGAAAAAATATGGAGAAATTGGAAACCCTTGTTAGTCACCACTAACCTGGGAAATTGGCTGACAGGCTATTGTACACCCTAGCGCGCCCATAACTATAGGAATAAAGCGCCCGAAATATGATGACGTACTTTTGTGGGACACCTTTGAGTAATAAGATATTAAATAATGCGTTACTATCGACCGAATCAAAAGCACCCTTAAAATCGAGAAAGATCGCTATAGTTGGCAGCCTATAATCACGGCGATGTTCTAGGGCTCGCCGAAGAGCGAATATATGATCGACACATCTTCAACCGGACGAAATTCTGATTGCTCTTCACGAATCTGTGATTATTTGTGTAATGTAAGACGCTAAAGACATACTGAAGCAAGAAGCTGGGTAATTACGGGCGTAAGGTTTATTCCTCTGTGATTGGAGCATGAAGTACGCACGGCTTTTTTGAAAGTAGGTATGATTATAGATTCTCCCAAACACTGGGGAGTAGTTTCCGTATCCCATACCTGACGAAAAAGGTCAACTAGAGTGCTTAATAGAATATCGCAACCCTCCTGGAACAGAACCAGGTGCAGTGCATCAAGACTAGCCGCCTTGAATCTTTTCATTGACTCAATACCGAGCTTGATTTCTGCTTCGCTCGGAGACTTCAAATCAACTAACCAGGTTTTACAACACGAAATAGAAGGCAATGCACCATTTGCTGCTGGCCAGCTAAATTGCTCATGAAAATGCTCCGCCCAACGAGACAAGCGGCGCTCTTTGTTAGTGATTAAGGCTCAATCGTTCTCTGTGATTGTGTCGCTAACTCTAATTGTATAGCTGAAACAGTTTTAGAACATTACACGAATTGCTGGCTACCTACAACATTTTGCAGCCACTAAGCTTCCCTATCTGATCGAATGCTACGCTTGAGCTTATTTTTAACCTGTCTTCGTTCTGCATTATACTGCAAACCAGAAGGAATTCTTCACCCTCTAGTAATCTAAGGCTAGCCCGGGAGGTCCAGTGCGACCTTCTGCTATAGGTGGAACTACCACACCGACTCCGCGGTATCGTTTATTACAGTTGCAATCGCATTCTATTAATGTGTGATATTTCCGGACAGTTTATCTCCTAAACTTGCTTGCTGAATTGCGGGATCCAAAAGCTTCTCGAAAGCTATGCGCTTAGAGATGACTGTCTTTAGATCAGAGAATTTTAATGTAAATCTTGATCAAAGAAGCGCGTGATCAGAATCCACACTAGTGTTCCACAAAGAGCGACAGTCTACAATGCAGCCTCTCCATCTAGCGCTAATAGCGAGCTGGTAAATTTGTATCCATTGCTGACTTTAAGCTGCACACTGCCGCTTTTGTATGCCTAATAAATAGTCTGTGTTGTGCACATAGCCCACATGCAGCCTTTGACTGTGTTGCACTTTGCCTGAATCAGGCTTGTGCTTTCATACCATACATAGGTGAAGAATGCGTTCACCATTATCTATCTGCTGTGCATCGAGACTAAATGAACCACCGAGTTGTGACTCAGTAACATCTAAGCGACGAAATTGAGCATTTTATATGCACAGCAAGAATAATGATTTCAGAACTCTTTTCGCGTCGTAAAAGTGTACAAAGTTCGTCAGTGCTACTATTAGTCGGAGCATAAGTCGCAACCACGAACAGTCAGTGCTTACTTTGAGTTCGGAAAGTGGTGTTGATAGAAGTAGCTAGTCGGACGTCACACATCCTGCTATTGACGGGAATCTAGTCTGAAAGTGAGCTTTCTGCACACGAACTCAGAACTATGCATACACACGCTTGGCCTGAGAAGAAAGCAAAAGAGTTACCTGAGCAGCGCAAAAAGTACCTGTTTGGAAAAAGTTGGGGCAGTCAATTAAATTATCATAGAGAGATCGTAAATTCTTGTCTCTGACGTGCACCTAATGTCGATATACAACGAATCTAGACAGATGGCAAGAGCAGCTTTCTGGCCTGATTGACGCCGTGCAGACGTGCGCGGCTTTATAAAATGAGTTTTGGATTTAGGATGTTAAGTTTCGAAAAGGTTCAGATCGGCCGCTTATCATACTAGACACTGAGGGATAAGAAATGAAAGGCAGGGAAAAAGAGGGGACAGAAAAATATCTAATACTAGGGCCAGCAGTAGCTTGTTTTCACATACCGGTCCTGCTGTATTCCTCAAGTAAGGTGACCCGATTTATCGTGCGCGACGGCCGATGCGCTATGGAATATATATATATATAT
>JACCGJ010001177.1:14519-33488 GCA_013407085.1 Atriophallophorus winterbourni
TTTAACATGGTGTTACCTGCGCAGTACAGAAATAGCGTATACGTCACCTCGAACAACTAGCTGAATGCCATGCTCGACTTGGCCTGCATTATCGTGTTTATATATTTTTGTTGCCCTGTATATTATTTTCCAGGAAACTGTTACATGACCTTTATTCAGGAAGCCTTTTCACTTGAACATGCAAATAAAATTAGTATTTACAAAGCCTGAAGCTGACCGCTTGTGTAATCTGTAACGATGAATAGAAATCAAGTTAATCTTTGCGAATAAACAAATGACGTGAAGCAATTACCCAACCTTTGTACTATTATGGGCTTAGAAACTACCTACTGCAACCATCAACCTGATCCAGTTATTCATATATAGACTGAGCATGCATGCTGAAAATAGCGTAAAGCATAAAGTTGGACATAAAAATGGAACTTTTGAACTCTTGCTCCGAGTTTGCTTCGAATAGAAATGCTGACAACTTATTGTGCGGTGGAATCGCCATTTAGGTTCGAGATATAGTAATGAGCTTCGTATCATGGTCCATATGTGAGACCCTGGAGATCTCAGTGCTCCAGGATCTAGAAAACATCAATCGGACCATAAAAGGTGTTCAGCATCAAAGTCATGATCGAAGCTTGTGAGCCTGGTTACAAGATTCGATGAATTACGTTTTGACCAGATACTATTTAGACGAAAGCCGTGCAAGTTTGTTTCCTTGATTACACCAACGCTTCCAACAGCGTTGTCAGAAGTACTTTGCTTAAAAACTTTATGACAGTTGTGTCCTCTAAACATACATCACTGGATAGCCTTCTTCTTTAAAGACCATGTACAATATACTATCGTGAATGGCATGTTTCCCATTCGATCCCGATTCCTCGGTGTCCTGCAGGGTACAGTTCTTTCTCCATTTTTATTCTGTTTACATTCCGATTTTCCACCCTTGCTCTCAAATACGCTGACGACGTTGCCGTTCACCACCATAGACGTGCTATTAGAAACAATTATCAATACCATTGACCAGTTGTCATCCTCACTCGGCTTATCGTTAAATCCTCAAAAATGTAAAGAGGTAATCTTTTCCAATTTGATTGGTCAGTGACGCCAAACCCTGCTTCAAGGAATTCCTCCGGTTTCCTTTAATAGCTCCCAGTACAGCAGAGCCACTTGTTTCAAGTATCTTGGTGTTACATTATCACAAGGTCTCAACTGGACTGAAGGTTCGAAGGCTATCTTTCTATGACATACGCCTGCGTTCTTTGTTCGTTTAACCTGATGTAGTTAGATATCGTTTTCTCCTTCGTTGTTCCAAACTTCCTCTATGCATCCACTATAAATTTTTCCGGTCTAATTGAAAAGGATTTCCTAATTACGCACGACTGAGATATGCCTTTACCGAGTTAATTCGAGATATGATCTTCGAACGACATTTCCGTGAACGTGACAGATTGGTCCGAGCCATATCTTCTAATAATGCACACCAGCTGCATGAGGTCCTCATGGCTTGCAAATCGTTCTGATCTACGCGAAGTTAATACTTCGTCCCTTATTTGAGAACGGAAAAAAATAAGAAATCTTTCGTCCCTTAACTTGCCCATTATTTGATTTATCAATCCAAAGTTATTCTTGAGCTAAAGCGGCGACTGGCACTGTGGATTCCCACATTGAATCCTCACACCATTTTTACGCAACGTTTTTGAAATATTATTTTCGGTTTGTTTGAATTAATATCATTGCTGAAAATTCGTGTGCACTAATAAAGTCATTTTCTTCTTACTCATAGTTTTTACATGTAGTCGAAAACAGTCCATAAGCGACGGGATTTGTCTTCGGAGTGAGCAATAATGGCTGCCTCGTCAACAAACGGTGGGCCACGGATTAACACATCCCGTACCTAGGTGTGTGATCTTAAACGGTTCATGTTAAAGAGATTGCTATCACATCTCTTGTTGTCGTCCTAGAAGCTTGTTTCATGGCAAATATAATGTTGAACATCGTGGGAGCAAAAACATCACTGTTCGACGTTTTGAAATTTTAAAAAATCTGAAATTCAATCTTTACATTGGACTAAACCCGGCATGCTCCAGTGGAGAAATAACGAGTTTAATCAGTATTGGAGGGCAGCCAGTGCATCAAATGTTTTTAAAAACCCCTAGGTGATTTTGTAGTTGAACAACGTGGTTCGTTGTTCAAACCCTCCTAGTTAACACAGTCATTCCGCATTCAAGATCGCAAAACGCATTAGCAGTTTTTTAAAACCGCTCGAGAAAGATCTGGGTATGTGAAGTTTGGAAAAGCCGCAGTATGAGAGGGATGCAGCACCATTGGTTTACTTGACGAATGTTCGGACGTATAATGCCGCACACTATGTTACTCAATTGCATGCATCTACTCCGTCGAGAGAAACTATGCAGCCTCGAAGCCTCGGTGGGCATAATGGTTCGAAAAAGGATTTCTTCGCCACGGAAGGGATTTATTATAAATCGACTAAAATGGTTGCCCACCATTGAGCAGCGATGTGGTTATAGATGGGATTGGCACTGGAAAGCAGAGGAGAACTTCAGCGGCGGACAGAATTCGAATAATCCATCCGGCCGTATACTTTGTGCGGCGACTATCTCCTCCTGGAGGATGAGTCGGCTTCACAAAAGATTCTTGGGAATTTGGGTACGAAGCGGCGTCCCCAGCACCACTCGGCGTTTGCTCGAGTCAGCTTCTCTAGCCTTTGCACAACCAAGTGCGACCTGCAAGGCAGCAGGGAGTTGCCAGAAAGAGGTGGTCTACCAGACTCTGTTCCAGGGTTTTCCTCAGGTTTTTCTCCCGAAGCGTTTCCCGCGATCGGGTGTCCCACAAGGCAGCGGAGGTTTAAAACCAGGGTTTTCCTTCCATTAGATGAAATGCCCTCCCGGGCTAACGAAGTACATATGCCCGAAGCAAACTGGTTTTCAGGCGCCAGTCACTCGCTGTCGCCCCTTCTCCTGTTGGTAGAAGCAGTTCCGCCGGGCTCGGAAAGACACTCGTGCAGGCCAGAAGCTGGACTTGGTTGTCAGAGGCTATTTGAGACGCATGTCATATGGGAGCATTTTATAAACAGTGGGAGCTTATCCCCACTGCCATCCCCGGCTATGTCACCCTCCCCGGCACCTATTGAAAATTAGTTCCACTTTTACGCATTTATAATCTCATCTATAAAATACCACATTCGTCACCGAGTTAGATAATGTTCAAAGTAAAGTTGCGAACTTTATTTTGAAAAAAAATACGTTGTACCCAGTTTAATAAAATACGTGAAGTTCTTCCCTTATACACACAACTGAATAACAAATTTACGAAAACATAAGTGATGTGTCGCTCACATCCCCCGAAATTACACTCCACTACCGGTTTCTGGCTGTTTACGGTCATCAGGTAGAGACAGTAAGATTAGGTTCAGTGAGCCTTGAAAAAGTGGATAAATGGTAAGCAAGTGTATACCAAAACATACATTTCCAACTAATATTTTTTCCGACACATTTCATACTTGTAATCATTTTTTAATTCTCCTTCGAATCACCCGGATCGAATTGTGAAAGGATGATTTACACTAAATTCTAAACGTATATCGCATGGTATTATAAAGCTATTCGCATTGTCGCCGTGAATCTCGAATCAGCGTCGTCATTATTACCGTTGAAACCTTCCGTTTCGCGTACCAGTGACAATGAACTGACAAAGTGCAGCAAATTCACGCTACGGTTTCCGTTTGAATCGCGTCCGCTAAAAAATCGCTAAAAGCTTGCAATTGGGCAACCCGTCTGAGCTTTCCTTGGAAACTTATCCAATTATCTATCTGAGTTCCGCTGCACCCGTTGTTCTAACGAAGTTGCTAAAATTACAAATCGAAGACAGATGGCCGATGCAATTTTCCGCAATGCAATGAAAACGAGCTGTCAAAAAGGACAGCCAAACGAAACACACACACGGCGCCCAGACAGAGAAAGACGTTCATACATACATACATAGATAAAGATATGGTTATAATATATATGTACACGGAAGGAATAGAAATGAGCCTAAAACCCTGCGCCCCGAGTGTTATGCAGCGTTCACGTGAGGAAGGACAAAACTGAAAAGCACAGCAAACGACTAGGTACAGGTGTTGAAAGTGAACGTTTGAAAGAGGCACACGAGAGGTGACATTTCCAAAGCAAAATTACAAGGTGTTGTCGTTGTGAGTGACCAATGAAAAGGGTAGACGGTCCAATGAAGCCGATAGTGGCTAATCCCAACAGCAGAAAGAAGCGAAGCAACAAAGGAGCCCGTCAAACCGACCAGGGGCGGGGAATGATTGTTCAGATTCGCATGTACTCGTAACCAACGGAATGCCGACCAGGTACAAAACGTCTGGCGTTCACTTCACCTTCGGGGAAATTTGAAGCTGGTAAATGATTTCCTGTTAATGGAGAAGAGGTGATTGCAGCTGAGTGAGAACTTTGTATTTGAAGCTTCGGCTCTGGATCCTGAAGGGTCGTGATTGTGGCCGACTGACTATGAGTAAGTCCTGATACAGAATGACGACCGGTATTGGAGCAGGAAGAGTTCGCTTTATTGGAACGCTTCACAGGTTTATTGCTTTTAGTCAGCGGAATGAGGCCTTGCTCCAAACTGAAAGACTGTTCGTCATGTTCGAAATCTTCCTCGGAACCCGAATAGTCATAGCCTAAAACAGGTTCCGGATCATCATCATCATCATCCTCGGCGTCTGCGTAATAATCCTCAGTGCGACAGAGTGTGCTAGATTCGGCGTTACGTATTAGCCTATCTACATGTTGAGAAGCAGGATTGGCAGGGTATTTTCCAACGGGGCTACCACTCCGGGAGGCGTCTCGTTGAAAATAATTCGCCGGAGATCGAAGGACATCAGGCATACCGAGATTCATTACTTTGGACAACATTTGCCGCATAGGAAAGCGTTTCTCGTTCACCGTCGAGGTTTCATCGCAGGTATGCACGGTCTCGATCGAATTGTTCGCATCGGTAATGTACTTGGGATGAAACGCTCTGCGTAGTTCGGCCGAAGAGCCTTCGATATCACTGAATTGTTCCACCTCCATGGAAGAAGGCGAACACAAGTCACCGTTGGGCGAGCGTGGTAAATTTCCGTTGAGTGTGGTGAACATGACCGTTCCATCTCGCACGTTGCCGATTAAACGCCGACCGTGGCCTCTGTGATTTCGGCAAGTGTCACGATTTACGACCAACACAACACCGACAAGAATAACCAGAAAGACGATGATAACACCAACAATAATGGGCAGCGAACTTCGATGTACGAAAGAAAGATCAGTGGAAGGATCATTGCTACGGTTTTCCAAAAGTGTACGAGGGGGAGGGAGCAGGCTAGAGGTATGCACGCCAGCACAGCTACTTAGACAGGTGTCTAGCGAATCCAAATCAACATGACGCATGGCACACAAGTGTTTACAGCGACAAGACATATGTGCTCGGGGGCAAAGCCCGTCCGGTAATTCTGTCCTGGCATCGTGTGGTCTTCGCCCCAGTTCATGAGACCAGTAACTGGACCAAACGCCGTTCGGGCTGTTGTCATTCTCAAATTGCTTCAACAGCGAATCAAGGGATGAAGCGGACAAATTCTGTAACTTGTATTCATCACGTGTGTCATACTCCAAAGCCCAAGTCGGATTTGGTGAAGAAATGTTCAAAAAGTATTGACTGTACCCCAGTAGCAATCCAGAAGAACGGTCATAGCGAGAAAGACGAATTCGAGGGTTGAAAGAACCTAGCCCACGAAGAAGATACGGGGAAACGGATGGAGATATGAATAACGGGACGACAGGTGAACCTGGAAAACAGAAAATAATTATGTTTTGAAAAGAAATTCAAACACAACTTAATTGGAATTCTAGCATAAAAATAAGACAAAGTGATAGAATAAAAGTAGTAGCATAAAACTTGGACCTGATTTCATGTTATAATGCCACAACAGTCGAACACCAAAAAAACTGTAGCGCGTGAACAGAAAGCTGTCATTATTGCCGTGTGGGAACCCATACACAGAATTGAGAACACTAGAACACAGGCTGTCAGACTGTACGGCGGTTGCCTTGAGTTACAGAGAAAATTGAGAAAGAGTTGAAGACACATCATATGGTATGGTATAAAAGCACAAGCCTGATCCAGGCAAAGTGCCGCACAGTCAGACGATGCACGTGGGCTAAGATACCGTCAGGTTGCCTGGGCCTAGATAGATATGAGGGGGGATAGAAATGGTAGTGAGACACCAGCGTGTTTCAGCACGCAGCTCACTACTGTTGGCCCATTAATTTAGCACGATGTTAGCGGCACCGCACAGAAATGCTGCACGATTGCACATCCGTGTACAAGATACATTGCAACCAAGTAGCGGTGTCGACCAACTGAAATCGATTAAGCAACAGTTTTGAGCAGCAATATATTTCTGTGGACGTGCCAACCACCGAGAAAGGTGTGGTTTCGTTGAAAATCCACCGAGAATGCGGGCGTAATGGCGCAAAGCAAACAGGGCAATTCAGCGATCAAACAGCAGGAAAGCAGAACAATTCGAAAGACTTGTGAAAAGAGACACTGCACATTAAACGCGAGTACGCGGGTCATAGTGGTAAATGCTTGAGTATGAGAAAAATGCCAACGTTAGAAATATGATAGCATGACACTATAACAAATTGATGTCCACTGGTTAATACTAACAATGAAATAATTTTGTTATTGATTATGATCGTATTATTCGGTCCATATCGACTATGGATGTACATTACACGTGCACATCGATCTCATGCTACACTGCGTATCAAATGGGAAAAATCAGTCCGATTCAGAAGGAACTGACTTGCGCAGCGCGGTAAGCAGTACTTGGTAGGTTGGTGGCGTTTGCGTCACCACAGCTTGGAGATCACTCTTTACCGGGTGTCTGCAAAGTGAGCAGCCATCAAAAGCGAGTTCTTCCTAAGGCATTTCAATCGCGTATACGCCACAACTGATTTCGTGCTGTTTGTACTCATTAGGCATGGATAATGCGATCCGGATCCGTAGGCATTGAAGCAGTGGGGAAGTGGTACACCTGATCGTGCTGCCCCTGCCTGCTGATTGCAAACAGCATGCAAATACGGATTTTTGTTCAAACCCGAAGGTTTTTCTAATCAAGACAAGGGACAAACGGAGTGAAACTTCATTGTGTTCTCAATTTAGCAAGACGGTACTTGCATGACATTGCAAAGTTGTAGTCCTCACATACATCAACAGATGACTGTATTATAAACACGATTTCTATAGCATATGCAATTTATTTCTACCCATGCAACTGAAATCCCATATCTTCCACTTAAAAATGGACCACGCAGATAACGCGACAGCTAAGCACTGTTGCCGGAGGATGAGGTTAATTGGAAAGAGCAAGATCGTGCCACGTAAATTGTTGACAATTTTCCGCAATGGCAAAGACACGGGAACCGAGAATTTAGTCTTTTTTAGCGAAAGATGAACCGGTTATGGAAACGGGAGGGTAATGAAACAAACGTTGAACGGGTGAAGGACCTGCAATTTTGACCGTGTTCACTTGTGTTGTATTGATGTGCAAATGGACCACTGATCCTGGTCATGTCTACGTGACGCGACATGCTTCATCAACATCATGAAGCACAAGTTTGGAGCGAAAGTGCCAAGTAACATGAAGCGGGAAAAGCAGATAAGCAAGCGCGTGAAAAATGGAAAGCAGGCAAGCGGAATATGCAAAAACTAATGCGCAAAAAGCAGCTTGTTTTTGTAGTTTCACTGTATGCGATTTTGTGTTTTTTGTTTGTTCATCAAATTTAATAATATACCGCATGAAAGATTAGGAAGCACATAATAAAATACACTGACGCCACTGACTTCGCGTGGCAGCCAGATCTCGTAAGGTTTCCAGCCAACTATTAGGTGGAGCTTTAGGACCTCACCCAGGTAAACGAATACGCCAGACTGAGTCTAGCGCTACGGTGAGTTTCTTCATCCCAACGCGCCACGTCATGGGCTGGCCACCCGATCGTTTCTCCCAGCTACCGCCAAGCTCTGCGAATAAGGCGCGGTACGGTAAACGGTGAGTAGGAATTCTTAAAACATGTCCCAACCATCGCAAGCGAGCAAGCATCAGCATTTCTCTCAGTCGGTGGCCACCTGGTCCTAACACCCGCTTGCAGACATCTATATTTGTAACATGATGCTGCCACCGAATGCGAGCAATTCTACGCAGGCAACGGGTATCAAAAAAGAAAGCCGACGGACATCTTCCGCTCGGATAGACCAGGTTTCGCAGCCATAAAGGAGTGTAGCACGCACCACTGCGTTGTACACTCGGCCTTTAGTATGGAGTGAAACATCGCGTCGACGCCACAGGTGGCGAAGGTTAGCAAACGCTGCACCCGTTTTGCGAACACGATGTGAGATCTCGTCCTCGACACAACCTCCATCGGAGATACAACTGCCAAGGTAAACAAAGCTGTCGACCAATTCATGATTGACATCGCACACAGTTAGGTTTGGAAGAGAGCCACTCCAATCCCGTGTGTGTTTTACACTTGTTAGGCGCAAAGCACATGCCATGCATCAAGTGCCAGGCGGTCCAAGGCTTGTTGCATTATATGAGGGTCATCTCCCAGAAGTGCGATGTCATCCGCATACTCTAGATCGGTAGCTCTCTCACACGGCAGATGTTGAACCCCTTCGCCCACCAGACCAGCTAAAGCTTTCCTTAGGACATCGTCGATCGCGAAGTTAAAAAGAAACGGCGATGATAGGGCGGCGCTGTCGTACCCCGCTTGAGATATTGAACGAGGACGACAATTGTGATTACGCTCGAACCCTGTCCTAAGTTTGTTAATATAATGCTTTCAAGATCGAAACATACTGCGTTCTTACCAGCCTTTGCTATCTCTTCGACGTTATCAAGATCAACGCTATGACATGTGTACAACCAGTGTTCAGCTAGGGTGGAATCTTTGATCGCTGATTCGTATTCACTGGAATCGCGCGGCTGCTTACCAATTATCTTTGTGAATGTTTGATCCCAGTACTGAGTTCTCTGGAAGTTTGCCCGAAAGATACTTCAGAGAAACCCTTGTAGTTGATTTTATATACGCAGCATGTCTCATCCTTGAGGTGCGCCAATAAGGAACGAGGCGTTATACTTATTTCATACGTTACTCGTATACCTGCGCATTCAAGACTACTCATTCCTTGCACGGATGTGCAATCGTGCAGCATTTCTGTGCTGTACGGCTAACATCGTGCTAAATTGATTGGCCAGAGGTAGTGAGCTGCATGCCGAAACACGCTGGAGTCTCACTACCATTTCTATTTTCCCCTCGTATCTGTCTAGGCCTGGGCAACCTGAAAGTAATATCGCCCACGTGCAGTCTCTGACTGTGCGTCACTTTGCCTGGACCAGGCTTGTGCTTTCATACATACATACAAACTCATTCCTTCAGATACGTCCTTAACGTAATGTATGAATGCTGTTGCGCGCCAAACATTTTCCTGTTTTAGGACTGGGTATTTCACCGTTTCAACCGTTATTTAATAAGGCTCGTTTTCAACTTTTCAGCAAACGGGGCGAAGACCCGTACTGGCTTATAGGCGTGAAAAACTGAGGTATTATACTGCAAACGAACGCAACCTGCTGCCTTTAGTGTTGTAACCCTTATGAAACCATCGTAAGACGCCATCGACATGTACTGCTAACATGAGAAACGACGCCAACTTGTCTGGTGTGAGAGAAAACGAGACACAAAAGTTGCGGGCGATAGCACACGACCAACACCATAAGTATGTATGTATGAAAGCACAAGCCTGATCCAGGCAAAGTGCCGCACAGTCAGAGACTGCACGTAGGCTGAGATACTGTCAGGTTGCCCAGGCCTAGACAGATATCAGGGGGAAATAGAAATGGTGGTGAGACTCCACGTGTTTCAGCATGCAGCTCACTACCCGTGGCCAATCAATTTAGCACGATGTTAGCCGCACAGCACAGAAGTACTGCACGATTGCACATCCGTGCAACACCATAAGAAACGACGCTAACTTGTGTGGCGCAAAAATATAGAGAAATGTGCGTTAGGAACTGTTGAGAAGGCGGAAATCAGGAAGCATTTAAAAAGTAGGACACACGATACCAACCTTCTCCGGATGAGCAATCGTGTAATGCTTTCGTACCGTGCAAGTAACAAAGCGTGGAGGTAATGAGCTGCATGCGAGGACATGATAGGTGCTATGTAGACCTGTCCAACGGGACAGACACTCCACACCCGAGCAGTTGAAGTGTGCAATACGTCGCATGAATTTACCATCGGGATTTTTCATTGGATTAGGATTACGATTAACAAAGGCTATGGTCAGTACACATTGAAATATCTAAACATACACGGGGCTCTGATTGTGCCGCTATGCTCACAGATGCAAATATGGTATGGTATGGTATGAAAGCACAAGCCTGATCGAGGCAAATTGCCGCACAATCAGAGACTGCACATAGGCTAAGATACTGTCAGGTTGCCAGATTTAAACAGATATGATGGGGGAAATAGAAATGGCAGTGAGACTCCAGCGTGTTTCAGCATGCACCTCACTACCGGTGCACGTTCGTCATAAAAGAAATGCAAACAAAGCCACACGAAACTGAGCCAAGGTATTTGAGATGATAAAGCGAGCAAATAAGATCAATTCTGAGCTCACCATGTTTATCGTATACCACTCGAAATGAATCCACGTGTGTATGAGCAAACATCCCAGCCATAATGATATCGGCGTTATCTTGAAGAAGTGTGATAAACTTCTTGTTGATAACGGGATGAAAAAATTGAAAGCGTTCAGGAGAATTCTCGCTGGCACCGGGGGGAAAGTGGCTGGACAAAATGACCTGAAATATAAGTCAATATTGTGATAAATTATTTATCACGAATGATAAGATGCAAGCAAGAACTCGCAACGGTCTCGTCTATACGCGATGATCCAGGCTGGGGTTAATTCTGTGAATACGTCCTTCCTATTATAAAATGTGATACCATATGATGTGTTTCAAACAGCCAAGTCCATATCGTAGCACGCACAAGTGTCTTTCAAAAGAATGGTGAAAGCATTCTTAAAAACAAGAGATGAGGCGGGTATGTATGTGTGAGATCACAAGCCTGGATCCAGGCTAAATGCCGCACACTCGGAGATTGCAAGAGGGGGGCAAATACGGTCACGTTGCCCAGGCCTAGACAGATATAAGAGAATTGCAGTGGGAGTCCGAACGGGTAAGTGGCATTTCAAAGCTGGATGGAGGTTCTCAGCTTGTGTACACAGGCCATCTAACTGAAGGAAAACCTTGAATTCACCACTACGGCGTGACGAGATACCCGATTGTGGAATACACGTGCAGTCTTTGACTGTGCTTTCATACCATACCATATACATGCTTCGAGAGAATATCCTTAGAAGAAATATGGAGCGATCTCTAGTAGTCAGCTCACAACGCCCTCCTGCCGACTCAATAAAACTTTGTAGGTGGCTGTGAACAACACTTGTATCGCATCTGAAAGAAAATACGTGGCAATGTCTTGCATATGCTCTTCCAACGAAGGAGGCTAAGGTACCCGTGAATTCAGTCGCACAAAGTAAGTAAGTTACCATAGGAAACACAAACTCGGTGCACAAAAAGGGCGCAACGAAAGTATTTCCGTTAAAAATTCAATCGGTACGCAACACTTGGCAGCCAATTTTAAGAAGGGACAATGAGTAAAATTGTAAGCACATCCATCTGTCCAACTCTCCCATAAATTGTTGGGCAGTGGCACTATAGTAGTTTTTTTAGCGTTTTTTTTTAGCGCTTAGCGCATGGTAATGTTTTGACTCAAAGATTCGAAATGGTAAATTCACACGCAGCGAAACTAGAAAAATTGTGGTATACATGAACACAATTACGTATTTGCATACATTTCCATCCCACACACCTCCCACGACCGGTTTCGTGCTGTTTGCACTCATCAGGTAAGAATGGTAAGATCAGGATCTGTACGCCACGAAACAGTGACAGATTGGTAAACAAGGTGCGCTTGTAAGACACTGTTGGATAAGGCTGGCATGACCAACCTGTTGAATCGCATGTGCCACACATATGAACAAAAGGTTCGCATCTCATTGTACACAACCACCAGCGGTTTGGCGCTGTTTGTGCTCAGCAAGTAGAGGCCGTACGATTAGGGCCGCGTGATTTGATTCAAGTTACGCCATTCACATACTACATACGGTTCACTTGGAAATCCTTACGCACGGATGTGCAATCGTGAAGCATTTCTGTGCTGTGCGGCTAACATCGTGCTAAATTGAATGGCCATCGGTAGTGAGCTGCATGCTAAACACGCTGGAGTTTCACTACCATTTCTATTTCCTCTCTCATATCTGTCTAGGCCTGGACAACCTGATAGTAGCTTAGCTGAATATCGTTCAACTCGAAGCAGCAGCGCTGGCAGCCGAGGAACTTATCGTTCAACCACCATAAACCGGAAGCTAGAATGTGAATACGAGAGATGGATGAAAGCAATACTACAGGAAGAAAATGCCATAAAACACAGGGCCGCAAAATTGCACGCCACGTACAAAACGATCAAAGCGAAAGGCCAAAGTCTAGGCAATCGAACGAAAATCAGCTGATCGTGGAATCACGTGTTGTCGATGATAATTAAGAGTAACAATCACGTAATCGGTGTTGATCAAAAGTCGGTATTGTTAATAGCACCCGTTAAGCATGAACCTGGAAAAGTGATGAAGAAAAGGAGAATGAACGAATAAACCAAATATACCGACACTGAATCCAACGGCGCTTGAGACGTCACCGGTATCATGTTTCTGTGACACTTCATACCCGTGTGACGTCACACATACAACAGTGGGACCAGGAGTCCAAAGCTATTGCAAGCCAATCGTTCCATTTGAACAGCTTTTCACTCGACAAACCAATCCCACAACGGTCTCAACACGATCTACAAACATATTCTAGAAACTAACAAGGATATGGACCCCAGCGGGACCGCTAGAAGACCTGGACTATGCGGATTATGCTGCCCTCTTGGCGTGCAAGATCGGTGACATCCAGAGCAAGAGCGATCGACTATCCGAAATTGGCAAGACGGTGAGTTTAGAAATTAACGCTGGCAAATCGGAGGTAATGCGGAAGAATGTTCCGGAGCAACCACCAGTGTTCGTGGACGGTCAACCACTCAGTGAGGTTACAGATACAGTCTACCTTGGGAGCAAACTGACTCTAAATGGTGACTGTGAAGATGAGGTCAGGAGAAGGATCGGGAAGGCGAACCAAGCATTCAGCATGCTGAATTCCATTTGGAAATCCTCCGCTCTCAGCATTAACACGAAGATCAGACTCTTCAAGAACAACGTTCTGAGCGTGTTGCTGTATGCATCGGAATGCTGGAAGATGACCGCTGCCATTGAGCGCAGAATGAACGTGTTTCAAACTAAGTGCTTGAGAAGGATTCTACGGATTTTTTGGCCACACACCATTTCGAATGAAGAGCTCCTGAGAAAAACTGGTCTGGAGGTGGTATCTACCGTAGTCAAAAGACGACGGTGGAGATGGTTCGGTCATGTCTGCCATTCACAGACGTCCGCAAGGTAAACGAAAAAGGGGACGGCCCAAGGAAACTTGACGCAGAACGTTGGAACGCGAACTACATGCACAAGGATTCACGGTGCAGACGGCAACGGAATCAACGGCAGACCGGAACCACTGGCGTGAAGTTGTCTTCGCCTCATGTGCCACCCGGCACGGAGAGGACTGAGTGAACAAGGATATGAGTGCCGAACATTTACTGAGTCGAATGCACACGTTACTGCTCATAGTGGTTGCGAAAGGTTAAAAATGCTGCCAAAAAGGTTGTGAGCTCCCGTAGCTAATCGTTTTAGGAGGCAGTGAAAATCACATCGCGCATGACGTCACAACCAAATCTTGTGAACAACACGTGCGTCGTCACATTCCATACAACGTAAGCTCGCATCATCATTTCAGCAATCAGTGGTGAATACCCTAGAAAACGCTTCGTGAAATCCACAGACGGTGACCTGAGCTATCCATAACGATCCCGGGCTCGCTGTGTTTTCAAAGCATGATGAAAATGTGTCAGAGCGATAGGGTAATGTTAAGTTTAACATGTTCATCTCCCGAGATCACAAATCCGCGTAAATGTGCCTTACCGGCATTTTTCTCTTCTAAAGCCACCGAAAATGGTGGACAAATAATTGAAATAATCTAAATGGATGAAATTATACCACGTATTACGCCTTTGCTACGAAACTGCTCCCGACTGGATAGGAGCGAAAATAATGCGTGAAACCTGAGACGTTAGATCAACCAACCTTTGTGTGAGTTTGACGGGCCCACGTGAGTGATTTTGCGAGCCAGTCAAGTTGGCCCAGTGGATCGAGCAGAGATGTATTGGCCAAAGGATTGTTCGTGTACCACAGCAAACCGTTTAGACTGATCAACAGCAAATGAGGTAGTTCAGGTAGTTGGAGCAAATGGGAGAAGAAACAGCCTGCAAAATGAAAAACAAGGATAATCATTTTGGGAAAATAACTCGGATAAATCGGCGTCAGTTCGAACGAAATAATTCAATGCGATCGACGATGTCCTGAGAAAAGCTTTAGCTGGTCTGGTGGGCGCAGGTGTTGAACTTCTGCCGAGTAAAAGAGCTACCAATTTAGAGTATGCGGATGACATCGGACTTCTGGGAGATGACCGTCATATAATGCAAAAGCCCTGGACCGCCTGGCACTTGAAGCTTCAAGGCATGGCATGTGCTTTGCGCCTAACAAGTGTAAAGCACTTACCCAGGACTGCAACGGCTCTCTTCCAAATCTAACTGTGTGCGATGTCAATGTCGATGACAGCTTGGTAGTTGTATCTCTGCTGGCGGTTGTGTTGAGGACGAGATCTCACATCGTGTTCGCAAAGCGGGTGCAGCGTATGCAAACCTTCGCCACTTGTGGCGTCGACGCAATGTTTTACTCCATACTAAAGGCCGAGTGTACAACGCAGTGGGGCGTACTACACTTCTTTATGGCTGCTAAACCTGGTCTATCCGAGCGGAAGATGTCCGTCGGCTTTCTGTTTTGGACACCCGTTGCCTGCGTAGGATTGCTCGCATTCGGTGGCAGCATCGTGCTGCAAATATAGATGTCTGCAAGCGGGTGTTAGGACCAGGTGGCCACCGACTGAGAGAAATGCTGATGCTTGCTCGCTTGCGATGGTTGGGACGGGTTTTAAGAATGCCTACTCACGGTTTACCGTACCGTGCCTTATTCGCAGAACCTGGCAGAAACGATCGGGTGGCCAGTCCATGACGTGGCGCGTTGGGATGAAGAAACTCACCGTAGCGCTAGACTCAGTCTGGCATATTCGTTTACTTGGGTGGGGTCCTAAAACTCCACCTAATAGTTGGCTGGAAATCTTACGAGTTATGGCTGCGAACCGAAGTCAGTGGCACCAGTGCATTTTATTATGTGTCATAATTTTTTATCCGGTATTATTTTATAAAAAAACAATCACAAAATCGCATGCAGTGAAACTACAAAACAAGCTGTTTTTTGCGCATTTGCTTCTGCATATTCCGCTTGCCTGCTTTCCATTTTTTCATACGCTTGTTTATATGTGCCTTTCAGGCTTCATACTCCTTGGCACTTTGTCTGGCTCCAGACTTGTGCTTCATGATGATGATGATCATTCAAGTTATTTACAGCAAATTCCGTTAGCGTATCACTTAAGAATATTCGTTAATCTCGTTTAGAGGCTGAGATACTGCCGTATAGTTGTTGTTGGCCTCCTTCGGTCGATATCGACCATGGATATACATCACAAGTGTATGATATTTTCATTTCACATGACTAGGCTGTCCGATTCGGGAGTGACAATCTCTCGCACAACGCTTACTGCCATAACCAGTGTTCGGACAATCGAAGTCACTAGCAAGTTTATGGCGTGTGATCTACTTTCAGCAGCCGAGAGCAGTATCGGCTCTGTATGTATGTATGGTATGAAAGCACAAGCCTGATCCAGACAAAGTGCCGTGCAGTCAGAGACTGCACGTGGGCTAAGATACTGTCAGGTTGCCCAGGCCTAGACAGATATGAGAAAGAAAGTGGAAATAGTAGTGAGACTCCAGTGTGTATTCGCATGCAGCTCACTACCGGCGGCCAATCAATTTAGCACGGTGTTAGCCACACAGCACAGAAGTACTGCAGGATTGTACATCCGTGCGTGTTTAACAGTCGAGCGTGTTTAACAGTCGAGCTTTATGCGCTAGGCAATGAGCTGAAACAGATTTCAACAGTCGTCTAGCTATCGACATTCCTCATAAGAGTGGCACGGATGTGTAATCGTGAACTACTTTGTGCTGTGTGGCTAACACTGATAAATTGGTTAGCCAGTTTCATGCTGAAACAGGCTGAAGCCTCACTACCGATTCCTGTTTTTTTTTCTTTCTCACATCTGTCTAGGCGTGGGCAACCGGACAGTATCTTAGCTGACGTGCGGTACTTTGCCTGGATCAGGCTTGTGCTTTCAGACCATACCATACGAAGGACGTCACTCAGCAGATTGTGAAGGAGAACCGTTTTTGACTTTGCCCCAAAGTCGGTTATACGCCTAACTTCATCTGGGCAGCAAAATCACCCGAACTGGGATTCACCCTGGGATGAAATCAGTGGGCCTTGCGTAGGATTCTAGAGTATCGTGCTGCGTATCAACTATGATGATGCACGGATGTGTAATCGTGCAGTACTTCTCTATGATGTGTGGCTAACACCGTGCTAAGTTGATTTGCCACTGGTAGTGCGCTGCACGCAGAAACACGCTGGAGTCTCACTGCCATTTCTATTTCCGTTTCTTATAACTGTTTATGCTTGGGCAACCAGACAGTATCTTAGCGCACGTGTAGTCAAAGACTATGCGGCACTTTGCCTGGATCATGCGAGTGATTCAGTACCTGAATTATGTTACTGCTGTCAAACTGGTGCTCACGTCAACAGTGAAAAATATTGCGAATTTAAGTTACAGAGAGATGTCAGGGAAAGCTCCGTTATCGCAAGTTTTGTTCAACAATGTGATCGACTGGATCATGGATGAAGCATTAAAGACTACCAAGGGGTTAAAGTTTCGGCAGATCTCTATCGGCTCTGACGCTTTACCCAGTGCATCCAAAGTGAGCGATCAGGAGCAAGTGCTCAACACCTCGTAGGATCAATATCAAGAGATTTCATAGCTCATTTGCCGCAAGTGCGATCTGTGCGATTTCAACTCACCATAGAATAATTCTTTTGCAATACGATCATGAATCATTCCTTAGACATGAACCAGTCAAGGTAGGCGGCGCTGTCTTACTTCATAGAGTGTTGTATTCTAAAGGATGTGAAATTCAATCGCGATGCGTGTCAATCAAGAACTCCCGCATGACACGCCGAGATGACAGACAACAATCATCACTGTAATTACTTGATTGGTAGATAGGTTACCTGTGTGTGAAGCATGTGAGTAATGAACACGTGACCAACTGGCGTTATCTCACCTGGTGGGATTTGGGAATCCGTAATGGTTGATAGATTGTCCTGAGTGTGAATTTCAACGGAATGGTTAGTTGAACAAGAAGGCGGACACGATGTACCTAACTGTACTGGTGTAGTATTGGTATGTGAAGTCAATCGAGAACGAATACCGTTTCAGGCCATGGTGTCTATTAGGTTGTCCAACCTCACGTTGCAGATACTCGATCTCGCATTGAGCTCATCACACACATTGCATTGTAGACGATATATTGCCAAGCGTCTGACTGTGCGGCACTCTGTGTGGATTAGGCTTGTGCTTTCGTACATACACACATGCATCTGAGTAGCTGAACCCAAACGAATACATGTCAAGCACATCGGTAGTGTGCACATGCAAGACACACTGGAACAACTGCTATGTTGATAGTTTTTTTTTAACAGAAATCCTTATACATTTTGGAACGAGAGATCGCTTCAATATCATGACGAAAGTGTCAAAGCAGGTGCTCGCATTCATCCGCAATCATTTAACCTCTGCGTCATCATCATGTGCACGGATGTGCCATCGTGCAGTACTTTTGTACTGTGTAGCTAACAGCGTGCCACCACCGGTATTGTGCTGCATACGGAAACTCGCTGGAGGCTCACTACCACTTACCCGTTCTCATAACTGTCTAGGCTTGGGCAACCTGACAGTGTCTTAGCCCACGTGCAGGCTATGACCGTGCAACACTTTGCCTGAACCAGGTTTGCGCTTTCATACATACATACATCATCATGAAGCGCAACTCTGGAGCGAGACAAGGTGCCAAGTTGTTTGTGAGCGCGATTCTACCTGGTTGCCCAGACCGAAGTAAGGGGTTGGCTTAACGGGTCAAACCCGCTAAAAAGCCAGAACCACATGATAGTGGGTTGAGACTGAATTGATTTGATCTCGATCCACGGACCTTTCTGATATGAGTAACTCTGTTGGCATCAAAAGACACCACCCAGTATATCTCACTGCGTCATTGAGGTAATGACCAGTCGTAGCATACAAACCAACATCATAATCCATAGACTATCTTCCATATAGAAAGACGCTTGATCACAGAAAAAAATGTGGACAAGCGTTCTCTCGTGACAGCTAGTCACATTACTTCGCTCCCCCGCTTAGTAGCATATTTGAACTATGTTGCACAGTAGTGTTAATCGTTAAACAGTATGCTTCCAAATGGTCAAGCTGAAATGACGTAAAGAATGACGGTGCGTGAGTGGTTGAAAGGTAATCTCTGGCGCAGGATTGAGATTACACTTAAGACAAAACTACGTATACCAAGGAGCACCACGCCGTATATTACTGTGAACGGAATACGTGGCCATTGAGTTCACAGTATT
>JACCGJ010001178.1:0-19991 GCA_013407085.1 Atriophallophorus winterbourni
CACGTTGGTGAAGTAGAACAAACAACCTTTTCAGGCAGACAGTTCCAGTGATTCACTAACCTTTCGCTAAAGAAGTACTTACGTGCATTTGATCTGACATGTTGCTTTGCCAGTTTCAGTGAATAGACTCGAGTACCTACTACTGGCGCGAGAGCATACATATAAGCCGGATCAATAGAACTAAAGCCTCTAACGATTTATAAGGTCTCGATCAGATCCCCACGTAGTCGCCTTCTTTTTAGCGAAAAGAGATCTAGACTCAACAGTCGTTGTTCATATGACTTCCCAGATTGCCCTTCAATCATACGTGTATCTAGGCGCTGAACACAATGCTCGCGATGAAGTCTCACTATCGCTTTATATAATGGGATGAAAACCTCTGGGGACCTACAGGATAAAACTGATCGGTGGCGAAAGAGCTGGTTCCTAGCGCGTTGTGGAGCAGCTGCACAATGACCAGCCCATTTAAAGTCCGCTGAAGCCTCGATACCTAAGTCCTGGACTTTTGATACCTCAGTTATCTCCAGTATGATATCAGGTCCAGCAACCTGCAGCTTCGTTGCAGCTTTGGACAGAAGATAGCTTTTTGAGAAGTTGACTGGTAGATCCCACGTGGAAGACCACTTGATGACCTTTTCTATATCCTCAAAAAGATCCTGTTCGTTCAGCGATCCGATAAACTTGACATCGTCTGCAAAAATATAGCAGGGAAACATAAGCGAGGATGCCAAATCATCGATGAAGATAAGAAAGAGTAGTGGGCCTAGTACTGAACCCTGCGGGACTCCACTAACAACTCCTGCTTTCGCGGAATACATATTGCCTATGCGAACGCAAAAATACCGATTGCTCAAGAAGTTTTTGATCCAGTTTTTTAGAGGGCCATCGATACCTCTTAGTCCAATCTTCATTGCAAGCAACATGTGGTTTACGGAGTCAAAGGCCTTACAGAAGTCCAAGTAGAGAACTTCGACCTGGTGGCCTTTATCTGTCCTCCTAGTGACCTCATTAGGAAAACATAATAGGTTTGTTATGCAAGAATTCCCTCTTAGAAAACCATGCTAAACAGAGTTAAGCAACGAACCAGAGACAAGGTGGCGACAGATCCTTTCTCTAATAAGTCTCTCTAGGGTTTTGCAAAGGAAACCAGTAACTCTTACAGGTCTGTAGTTGCAAACTGAAGATCGACTGCCACCTTTATGTATAGGAATCACATCAGCCTGCTTCCAAGCATTCGGAATATACCCATACCTTAAGGATGCGTTAAAGATGCGACCCACTGGTTGTGCTAATACAGGCGCCAGGTTATTAATAATTTGAGGGTGAATACCTTCCGGGACCGCAGATTTATGTGGATTAGTTGCTTGAAGCGCAAGCCTCACCTCATTATCAGTTACAATTATTTTGTCCAGGGTAGGAACGCTATCTGACCTTATGTCAACTGGCATATTCGGGAGATCAGTTTGGCGATCAGGCCTCTGAACAGCTCAAAAATGTTCGAGAAAAGCCGGAGCCTTTTCAGAATGTGAATCTAGTTGAGATCCATTGTCCAGTTTAAGGTTGCCTATGCAATCGCTAGTTTTGCCTTTGGATTGTGCATAGCTATAGAAACGCTTTGGGCACTGTCTTATATTACACGCCAGTCGTGCCTCAAATTCACGTTTTGGCTTACGTTGGCTTCCCACAGCCTTATTTCTAAGTAGTTTATACATTGTCCAGGCCCATTGTGTTCGAGAAGCTTTGTTGGTTTTCCAGGCACGGTCCCGGATTTTGATACCACAGTGCACCAATGGTGTCCACCACTGTGGTTTGTTGCGTCTTTTGACGTGCACCAACGGAGAAAATCTGTCTTGCAGTGTGGACAGACAATGGTGTATAAGCTGCCAGTTTGCTGTCATATCATCACCACAAGATTGTGAAAAGATCTAATCAGCTCACTCTGAGACAACACTCCAGTCTACCCAAAGCTGTTCAGTTCAGTTCAGTTGCAAAGTACAGTAAGTGGCGAACGAGCTAATCGAGCGTCCATAATTTCTTTGGGTGGAAAGCTGCAGAGAAGCAATTACCACTACCAAAGTGTTTATTCTTATTGTGATTTGGATATCCTCGATGATCGCGATGCCTAGGGATTATACGGGTTTTATTTATGAAGCACCTCGTTTTGAATGATGCTGGAAAGATAAGAATACATTTCTCTTCACCGGTACGGTGAGGAGTCAGCTAAAGAAGAGTTGTGTATTAAACAAACAGAACGTTACCATTTACTTATGTGACTCAAAGATAGCCAGAACACAAACAAACTTTGATAAGATAACGCCTGATTGAACGGCTATAATCAACTAGAAAACTCGATTATGAGGTATAACAAATAGAAAAATGTTAGATGTGTAATACGGTCAAAAAAGCGTGTATCAATATCAGTATTAGTATCACATGGCGATCGTCAACCAAGTCGAAACGAGTGCCCAGATTATTTTGGAGGTGTGCTTGAAAACACCCGTCACTTCTAGGATTGATTGGTAGGGAGCACATGCGTGTGTACCTGTGAATGAAAGATGGGAGATGTCTCATCACCGAAAGTTATCAGTATCAGAATCACCATTTTCTTCTTGATAGACGGCAGATGGTCAAGCCCTTGTAAGCCGCATCTCTTTATAGCAGCAACTTAGTCCAGGAGCACCTTAGTTGAAGAAATCCTGTCCAGTGTTGTACAGCTTCGCTGTGATTACATGCAGTACCTTATTCACTAGTTGCTTAAATTGGTTTAAAGATATCGCTGAAATAACCTTTTCCGTAAGCGCATTCCACAAGTTAACAACTCATGTTGAGAGTGCGTATCAATGTGTTAAGCGTAATATACTTGACTTTTAAAGCTTTAGAGCATGGCAACGGTTCTTGAGTCCTCAACTAGAGGGAAAAACTAGCGCAGCTCGTCTCCATAAGCTCCCGGTAATATGCGACGAGTTAGCAGCTCGTCGCAGCGCACACGACGAATACTGAGCGACATGAGTTGAGGCGTTGAACTCTCTCCAATTAAGGAATTAATTTCAATACTTGTACTCGTTTCGTCGCCCGCCTTTGCACTTTTTCCAACTGGTCACTTCCTCCCTTAGTTTGTGGATAGGTGGCTTTCAAACAATATTCCAAAACTGGTCTCACGTATGTGGATTAAAGAATGCGAAACATTTGTGGAGTAATCGCTGAGACGACCAAATAATAGCTCACAATGCGCGGTTTGCAGCAGCAGCTTTTAAGTTCGTATCCAACTTGGATTTAAGCGTACGAGTCACAATTGTTCCCAGGTCACATTTAGTATCAACCCATTTCAGTTGTTAATCCCCGAGGAAGTACGCACCTTCAGGCGTGCTTGGTCCGAGAAGCATTACAGCGCATTTCTGTCCGTTTACAGAAAGCTGAAATTTTACCGTCCAATAAAGCAGTTTGTCCAATTCGTTCTGGAACACTGTATTCTCAGCAGAAGAGCTTACTGTACCCCAAACTTTCAGATATCCACAAAGAGTAGAGAATTCATATTTAATGAGTCGGGGAGGTCATTAAGATACACTTTAAAAAGTAACGGGCCGAGAACAGATCCTTGCGGAACCCTGGTAGTTGGACGTGTAATTTGCGATTTAACTCCTTTAACCTCGACCTGTGAATAACGGTCAACAAGGAAATTTCCAATCCAAGTTAGAATAGGTTTTTTTACACCACAAGCACGGGGCTTGAGCAATAGACGTTGAAATGAAACATGGTCAAAAGCCGTACCGAAGTCAATGAAGGCAGTGACTACCAGGTGATCCAAAGCAGTGATCTGATTGGATGCACATGATCGTCTTTGCGTAAAACCATGCTACGCAGATGTTATCTGACTGGTTGACAAGGAAAAATCTTCTATCCGTTTTTTCAGCAGCCGTTCCAGATTCTTCCTAACTACCTAAGTTAGGGTAACCAGTCGGTAGTTAGCCGGATCACTCGTTTCACTGACCTTATACATTGGTTTGACAACGCCATACTCCTAATCTTGAGGTAACCTACCACACCTCAGGGATAAATTGGAGATTACCGCCAATGGTTTGTGTATGATACTTCACAATACCTTTGAAATCCTTTGATGTATTCCGTCCGGGCCAGGTGCTGAGTGTACATCGAGTCGTTCAAGTAAATACTGCACCAGCTCTGGCGAGATCGAGATATCCGGCATTTCGGCGCTGCTCTCATGATCCAGAGAATTTGGAAACGTCACCTCTCTGTAAACCGAACTGTACGAAGCTGCGAAAATAACTGCTTTACGTTCATTTTCATGTTCAGTCAAACCTCCCATAGATCACAAGCAAGATACTTTTTGAGAAGCGTTGGTTCTACGTCTAATGTACGCCAACAAGCGTTTCGGTACCGAATTCGCTTCGTCCACAAAACGAGTTTCATATTTCTGCCTTTTTCTAGTTTTAAGTAAGTGCACTTGTTGCGGAAAAGTTTGTGGGTTTTATAAAACAAAACTTCCTCCATAACCGCTTCATTTCCTTCATGTATTTACGAATAACTTCATCAAACCACTGCGGATCCTCAGCGTGGCATCTCCCATTCATCAATGAGGCAGGATTTTCAAGCGATTTTATTTTACCCTAAAAGTCCAACCAACGTGTATCAACATTCGTAGATGGAGGGAGAGACCGGTCAATCGAGTCTGCATACATGATTAGACTCTTTGTGTCTAATTTCCAGTAGGTTTTCCGGGCATGCGTACGTATTCTCGGTTGAAGACCCCGATTCCAAACGAAACATAAAGAACAGTGATCGCTTCAATCAATGAGGGTCTCAATAAACAGATTCGTAACATCAAAGTATCTAGGTGTGACAACCAAATCCAATATCGAAGGAACTTGCCCGACGCATATCCTCCAAAGTTCGTTTACATTCTGCACCAAATTCAGCTCTAAAATCGTATCCTGGAATTGATGTTGGAACGGTTCATTCATCGAAACTAAATCAGCCCAGTTTATATCGGGAGCATTCGGATTTCCAAGAACGATACAGTCAACAGTGATACCGTACCGTTTGATTTGATAACATAACGCATGAACGTAAGCGCCAGGTGGGTGTTAAATGACTCCGAGTGATGCAGCCCCAGAGCTAGACTTCACCTTACACCAGATGCTTTCGGCTTTTTCAGCATCATGTTGAAACCTTTTCAATACTTCCACAATCGGGTGCTGTTCAAAGTATAAGGCAACGCCACCAGCAACTCTGTCACTTCTGAAAAGCACATAGTGTAGTAGCGCGCACACCATATCAGATATATAAATTGTTAACCGCGATTCCGTATTAACTGTTGTATCTGGCTTTCGCCGACAGACAATTTCATTAACCTCGTCAGGTTTATTACGTAGACTCTTCGCATTGAAATGCAAGAATCGAAATCTTTTCACAGAATGATTAACTGGGGTTGGATTGACAGCGGCTTGCAACAAATGTGCGGCCTCATCCTTACTACCCAAAAATCCACAATATAGATATCTAATTTGCCAGCTCCTCTACGTTTTCGCTATTCTTGAATGGATATTTTCATTTAGATTCTATCCTCAGGTCACGTAGTAACTTAAGACGATGAACGCGTCTTAGTACCATCTGGACTTGCTCATCAGAAGCTTAAACAATTTTTAGCGTCCGCAGTTTATACTCCTCCTTCTTCCGGCTTAAGTCGGAATACAGAAATGGTGGTTACTGCTTCCTCCATCAAGTACTTTAGCGGCTTTAGTAGATGCAGCTACAACTTTATTCTGACTACTTCCATGCGTAACACAGGTGGAAGGCATATGTTACATACCGTCTGAATAATATCGCACGATATAATCTAGAGCCACAGATATGTCTGTGGCTTCATTCCTCCTCACCGAATATGCATCCATTTGAAACATATTTCACATTATAGAGCATTTTATTATTTTTTAATATTATTATTTATTCATTATTTATTATTATTATTATTATTTATTATTATTTATTTTCATTATTATTATTATTTTAGTATTTATTTTCCAGATTACCTCTTTACATCCATATGAAGAATTCCGGCTCACAAACGAGTCAACACTGCGACGCCGAATCTTCTACGAAAACCCACAAACAGACACTCTACATTCAAAACATATATTTGACAATAATAATGTGTTCCAACTGAACATTTTCTGAAGATTCTCTCTCTTCGAGATTCCTCAAGTCTTCGATGTTCCGGTCCATCGTTCTTCAATATTCTTCGTATCATTTTTCCGCTCACCCGATTTTCTTTTCACACAATAACTGCTCATATATTGAATTTCTGTAAAACTGATTGATTATCATTTACCTGGACCATTTTAACGAACGAAAAATTATCAGCACGTATGACCTTGAGAATATTAATAATTATTGTCCATTTTTTATGCTTCATGTATACAAACAACTTTGATAATTATCGATCATGCTTAGCATGCCTTGGAATTCCAAGAATGAAATATTTATTTATTCATTTATTTATTTATTTATTTATTTATTTTCATTATCCGCAAACTGGTTAGAGCATACGAGACAAAAGTTTCCCGAGTGATATTCGAACAAGTCGAAATCAGTGCCAGATTCTTTCGGAGGTGTGCTTTAAAACACCCGCCACTACGAGGATTGATTCGAAGGGAGCACAGGCGTATGTATCTGCTACTGGAAAATGAGAGAGGTCTCATCACCGAAAGGTGAGAGAGTTATTGCAGGCTACATGTCAAATCGAATGAAAGGATGATGGACAGCAGTTTATTTCAGCAAAAACGAAAAAAATGGAAAAGAAGCGCTTTCAATGTTTAAAAATATTTTTGTGGTGTTTCACAATAAATATGGAGGGATTTAGTCTTAAGGGTAATGCACCGTAAAGAGCACCTGCTATCTTATAGTCTAGCCCATGTTTAAATGTATTTCTAATATTGCCGAGATTAGTTCTGCGGGAATGTGTTCAGTTAATTCATGTATTTTGTTTACCAAGCATTGGGCGTTCATATACAAAAATTCGATAGTCAATTTTGACTGCAAATACGGTAGGTAATTTTCTTCACTCACTCCGATAGATTCAGCCGAATTCCGTTTATCACCAGGTTTTCATTTTTCACTCCTCTCAGTATTCAGACTTTCAGCTTCATCCTCGTTAGCATTGCTTTTCAGGCGTTCAGGAAAATTTTAATCTCTCCGGGCAATTTGTATCCAAATTACTTCCGATTTATAATAACAGCATCAAACAAACTGTCTGTCAGCAGTCTCAGTTGGAGACTGTGCGGAGAATTACCTTCATATTTCGGTAATTTTGTGACCGTAAAAGCATCTATATCAGCTAATTATTCTTTTGGATAGCGTCCCTAATAAATTACCATTAGTGTATGTCATGGATGGAGTTACAATTTCATCTCGACTAGCAGCAGCGTCATAAACGTTTAGGATTGTGAGAATACGACTGTCGCGCTCGTTTACCATACTAATGTTCCTATATAATGTCCATTTTGCGCGTTCTGACTAGAGTATGTCAACAGAGATACGTGGTGTGTTTTCCTCACGGTCTCGCAAAATGTAGGCAGATTAAAGTATATCTTTTTTTCTTCCTTTTGCAAAATTACCTCAAGCAATCGTGATTCATCTTAAACGGCGCTTCGGGAGCACGAGTGAACCGAGTCAGTAAAATCGTGGTGGTTGTTATTAGACTCATTCGAGTGTAAAGTTCTCACCATTTGGTTAAATCATGCTGCTGTCTAGTCTAGAATAGTGTCTCAGTTGCCTTCGGCAAATTGGTACAGATAATGCTGAGCGAAACTCTTTTTGAAGCTGGTTTCTCAAACACGATATTTAAAGAGGATATAATCTCCGTGTCAGGTCTAATCATCGGATACAGTGTAAGCTAACACCGATAAAATTCGCTAGGCATTGTTGTTTAGGCGATGTTCAAAGAACATGCTGTTTATATGTGTTACTGCTAGTCCGTACCTAGCCAAACGAACTGGTCAAAAAGTTGATCACGACCGTCCATATTGGAAATACTGGAGTCGAGTTTCGCTCTTATTTGGGCTCATCAGCAGTGCATATCATTAGCCTCGAGTAGATTGCAATCTCTGACCATCGCCACTTTAGTACCACCGAATAACAAGGTTTTATACCGCCCACTGTTTGACGGATGACAATTAAGCTTTTATGAACTATTCTCCAGACCGGCGAATTTGAATAACTTTAATTGCTTGACCAGTTCAAAAGGAGGTAGCAACATCTGTTATGGTCACCCAACCGAAAACATTGACGCGTCAGGTATTCCCATCGCATACAGTGTAAGCGAACACTGATCAGATCAGATGAGCATTGTTGTTTAAGCGATGTTTTGAGAATATGCTGCTTATATTTGTGACTACTCATTCGTGTCAAGCCAATCGAACTGGCCACAAAGTTGATCACGAAGGTTCATAATTAAAGACCTGAACTCGCGTTCCGCTCTTATTCATCAGCAATACATATCCTTCGCCTTGGCTGGGATTCGAATACCGACAATCACCACTCTAGTCCCACGCCTTAACGAACTGGGCCACCGTCCACCGTTTGACAGATCGCAATGAAGCGTTTATGAACTGTTCTTCAGACTGACACAATTTTACTACTCTAACTATATGACTCAAAATCCTTCATTTAACAACCGATACACATGCCTTTTCATGACCATGCCAATGTTTTTCCAAAAATAATAAATTAAATAATATCAATAATATCTATTAATATTATTATTCCTATTATTATTAATTAATGTTATTATTATTTTTATTATTAATATTAATTTGATTAATTCTATGTTTTATACAAGCTACCATCTGTACAAATGTTACTCAAACGAAAAATATGTATTTATGTTCGACCATAGAATTTGTAAAATTACCGTTTTATTTGATGTACCTTTTCAGGAAAACAAATGATCATGCATAATATGAAAAAATATTAATTGCTCCAACTTTTTGTCTCAGTTTACTTCCACTCCATTTATTCCCACTCCTTCTTATGGTAGTATTCTACTTACAAATGCCCTATCAATTACTCCTCAAATTCAAATGCTGAAATCTTTTCTCATTACGAACTCAGTAGACGTTATTGTTATAACTGAAACCTGGACCTGAGATGAGCAATCTGAAACAAAACTTATAGTACCCAATTAATAGATATTCAGGAAAAATCGAACTTCCAAACGGGGGGGTGGTACTTTTATCTATGTTCATCCCAGGTTTACGGCTGATACCTTTACTTTACCTAGTCTTTCAGAGGTAGAAGACACAACATAGATTATATTAACAACTTTAGATCACTTAATAGGTTGCATATATTATCCACCGTCTTCAACCATCTATAAAATGGATTTCTTAATTAATGCGTTTATAGAAGCATCTGTACACCACACAAAATATAAACTCTCTACTATAGACTTCAACATGCCAAAATTAAACTGGCACTATCCTGCACATCAGAGCTGCTATACACCTTCCACCAGAACGATTGACTCACTGGGATATAATTAATTTATCGACCACCCTACGAGAAATGACAATATCTTATACCTAGTGTTCACTTTGAACCTTACTACAGCTAACCTGAAAGTAATTCCATCTTTCCTCAACGGTGACCATGAAATATTATTATTCCAAATATTATGCGCCGCAGCTTCTGTCAATTCTTCGAAGCCCTCTGATGATAAGCATACCTTCAACTACATAAAGTGCAATCTACTGTCAGAATTTATTAAAACAGAAGACTGAAGCCGATTTTTTGCTCTCTAGTGATTTCATAACGGTCTCTTCAACATTTCATTCACAATTGAGCGGGTTACTTATGAAGGCGTCATATGCGCTTATTAGGCACAAAAAATTAACGAAAGCCTAGAAAATCGATAAAAATTGATGGAGCTACATTCTGTTGCTGTAAAAACACATGACATTTTCGCCCTTCTTCGTTCTTATAAACTATCAAGAAGTCACAGATATGCTATACATAACACGCTTAGAGCCGACAGAAACAAAGCTCTTATAAACCAGTATAAGCCGAAATCACTAAGTACACTTTTCAATTTAAGATCATCCAACTCACTCAGCAACATAGATTTCATTATCAGATATTGTAATTAATCCACAGTTAAAACAATTATTAGTTGATCTGATCCTATCTGAAAAATTTCTTCTGTACTTCAATTCTACCTACAACAATTTAAATTACGGTTATACAACCAGTCATCTTCCTTCTCCTAATAAACCAAATACTTTAAGTATTAACATGAATGACATCAGTTAAATATGTCAGCAATCAACTGACAGTCTTAAACTTGACACAGCAAGCATACCTCCAGCCATATGCAAAATGTGTGGGACAGACTTTTAACTACCGATATGGTTGTCTTCCTTGATATACCTAAAGCTTTTGACACAGTTCCACATAACCTATTACTATTTAAGCTAACTTTATTTGGTATAGTTGGCAATCTTTATTATCAGGTCACTTCTTTTCTTACAGATCGCACATACTGTGTTGAGTTTAATGGTCACAGATTGCGCACTTTGCCGATTCTAAGTGGCGTGATGAAAAACAGTGATTTAGGTCCATTACTTTTTCTGCTATACATAAGTTATGTACATACAGTCATCTCTCGTAGTTAACTATTCTTGTTCGCAGACGACATGCAAGTAGTAATTTCTTTTCCATTTTCTAAAACGTAAACTTACATTGCCAGGCTGAACATAGATTTGGCTGTATTATCCAAATAGGGTAAAATTATTGGTCTCTCATTCTCTGTAGAAAAATCTAAGTTCATGTCTTTAAGATGTACAATTCCCAATAGCTCAATCCTTCTCAATAGTAATCAATCGCTCACTCACTTAGTTCTCTCCGTGCCGGGTGGCACATGAGGCAAGGACAACCCCACGCCAGTGGTTCCGGTCTGACGCTGCTTCCGTTGCCGTCTGCACCGTGAATCGTTGTGCATGTTGTTCGCATTCCAACGTTTTGCGCCAAGTTTCCTTGATCGTCCCCGTTTTCGTTTACATTGCGGAAGCCAGTGAATGGCTACCTTCGTATGCGAAATGGGATTCATCCTGCAGACATGACCGAACCATCTCCACCGTCGTCTTTTAACTACGGTAGATACCACCTCCAGACCAGTTTTTCTCAAGAGCTCTTCATTTGAAATGGGGTGTCGCCAAAAAATCCGTAGAATGCTTTTCAAGCACTTAATTTGAAACACGTTTATTCTGCGCTCAATGGCAGTGGTCGTCTTCTAGCATTCCGATGCGTACAGTGACACACTCAGGACGTTGCACTTGAAGAGTCTGATCTTCTTGTTTATAAATATGAATATAAATATAAATATTTCATTCTTGGAATTCCAAGGCATGCTAAACATGATCGATAATTTTCGAGGTTGTTTGTATATATGAAGCATAAAAATGGAAAATGGATATTAACATTTCCAAGGTCATACGTGCTGATAATTTTTCGTTCGTTAAAATGGTCCAGGTAAATGATAATCAATCAGTTTTACAGAAATTCAATATACGAGCAGTTATTGTATGAAAAGAAAATCGGGTGAGGGGAAAAATGATACGAAGAATATTGAAGAACGATGGACCGGAACATCGAAGATGTGAGGAAGCTCGAAGAGAGAGAATCTTCAGAAAATGTTCAGTTGGAACACATTATTATTGTCAAATATATGCTTTGAATGTAGAGTGTCTTTTTGTGGGTTTTCGTAGAAGATCCGGCGTCGCAGTGTTGACTCGTTTGTGAGCCGGAATTCTTCATATGGATGTAAAGAGGTAATCTGGAAAATAAATACTAAAATAATAATAATAATGAAAATAAATAATAATAAATAATAATAATAAAAAATAATTAATAAATAATAAATAATAATAATAATAAAATAATAAAATGCTGTATAATGTGAAACATGTTTCAAATGGATGCATATTCGGTGAGGAGGAATGAAGCCACATACATATCTGTGGCTCCAGATTATATCGTGCGATATTATTCAGACGGTATGTAACATATGCCTTCCACCTGCATGTGTTACGCATGGAGGTAGTCAGAATAAAGTCGTAGCTGCATCTACTAAAGCCGCTAATGTACTCGATGGAGGAAGCAGTAACCACCATTTCTGTATTCCGACTTAAGCCGGAAGAAGGAGGAGTATAAACTGCGGACGCTAAAAATTGTTTAAGCTTCTGATGAGCAAGTCCAGATGGTACTAAGACGCGTTCATCGTCTTAAGTTACTACGTGACCTGAGGATAGAATCTAAATGAAAATATCCATTCAAGAATAGCGAACACGTAGAGGAGCTGGCAAAGTAGATCTCTATATTGTGGATTTTCGGGTAGTAAAGATGAGGCCGCACATTTGTTGCAAGCCGCTGTCAATCCAACCCCAGTTAATTATTCTGTGAAGAGATTTCGATTCTTGCATTTCAATGCGAAGAGTCTACGCAACAAACTTGACGAGGTTAATGAAATTGTCTGTCGGCGAAAGCCAGATACAACAGTTAATACGGAATCGCGGTTAACAATTTATATATCTGATATGGTGTGCGCGATACTACACTATAAGCTTTTCAGAAGTGACAGAGTAGCTTCGAGATCTGCTGGTGGCGTTGCCCTATACTTTGAACAGCACCCGATTGTGAATGTATTGAAAAGGTTTCAACATGATGATGAAAACGCCGAAAGCATCTGGTGTAAGGTGAAGTCTAGCTCTGGGGCTGCATCACTCGGAGTCATTTAACACCCACCTGGCGCTTATGTTCATGCGTTATGTTATCAAATCAAACGGTACGGTATCACTTTTGACTGTATCGTTCTTGGAAATCTGAATGCATCCGATATAAACTGGGTTGATTTAGTTTCGATGGGTAAACCGTTCCAACATCAATTTCCAGATACGATTTTAGAGCTGAATTTGGTGCAGAATGTAAACGAATGCTGAAATTAAATGCTGTCCATCATCCTTTCATTCGATTTGACATGTAGCCTGCATTAACTCTCTCACCTTCCGGTGATGAGACCTCTCTCATTTTCCAGTAGCAGATACATACGCCTGTGCTCCCTACGAATCAATCCTCGTAGTAGCGGGTGTTTTGAAGCACACCTCCGAAAGAATCTGGCACTGGTTTCGACTTGTTCGAATATCACTCGAGAAACTTTTGTCTTGTATGCTCTAAACAGTTTGCGGATAATGAAAATAAATAAATAAATAAATAAATGAATAAATAAATATTTCATTCTTGGAATTCCGAGGCATGCTAAGCATGATCGATAATTATCAAAGTTGTTTGTATACATGAAGCATAAAAATGGACAATTTTTATTAAAATTTTCAAGGTCATACGTGCTGATAATTTTTCGTTCGTTGAAATGGTTCAGGTGAATGATAATCAATCAGTTTTACAGAAATTCAATATACGAGCAGTTATTGTATGAAAAGAAAATCGGGTGAGGGGAAAAATGATACGAAGAATATTGAAGAACGATGGACCGGAACATCGAAGATGTGAGGAAGCTCGAAGAGAGAGAATCTTCAGAAAATGTTCAGTTGGAACACATTATTATTGTCAAATATATGTTTTGAATGTAGAGTGTCTTTTGTGGGTATTCGTAGAAGATTCTGCGTCGCAGTGTTGACTCGTTTGTGAGCCGGAATTCTTCATATTGATGTGAAGAGGTAATCTGGAAAATAAATAGTAAGGGACGGAGTAACTGTTTACTATGAAAGTTGAAAAACTGATATCACTGTTAATATTCAGCAATGCCATGATTGTATAGTTTATCTAATGAGACATTTAGGTTGAGAAGTTTCATTAATTTTTCAACTGTGAGAAATGAATTCAGATGTGATTTAAAATCACATAGTGAGGTACAAAGTCTTATGTTTTTCGGAAGAATATTCCAGAGTTTAGCGTATTTATTTAGGTAGAAGTTACTTCTTACTTTGGTACAAGATCTAGTTAATTCCACTAGGTTATGTTGATTTCTTAATATATATCTAGAACCTTGTCGGAAGCGAATAGACAAATTTATGTCTATATTATCAGAAGATATTATCCTAAAGAACACTATTAGGTTGTGGCTAATTCTACGGAACCATAGTGGTTCTAGCTTGAGCTGCTTACATCTTTCTCTGTATGATTGATTCGAGCTATATCTGGTGATTGATGCCGAGAGCGGAGGATTTCCAAATGGAATTCGGCATGCAGAATGCTTGGTTCACATACATCACGTGATCTCAAACGCAAAGCAGAGTGTAAATATGATTCATAAGTTCTTTACTCTCCCACAGTGTAAGTTAGATCTTCTTAAACTTTTCGCTATACCCTTTTTTGATTACTGTAATATTATATATAGCATCGTTTTGGAAGAAGTACAACGTACTTTTACCAAATCAATCACCGGATATAGCTCGAATCAATCATATAGAGAAAGATGTAAGCAGCTCAAGCTAGATCCACTATGGTTCCGTAGAATTAGACACAACCTAATACTGTTTTTTAGAATAATATATTCTTATAATATAGATATAAATTCGACTATTCGCTTTCAAAAATGTTCTAGATATAATTTAAGCAATCAAGCTAACCTAGTGGAATTACCTAGATTCTGTACGAAAGTAAGAAGAAACTTTTACCTGACTAAATACGCTAAAATATGGAATATTCTTCCGAAAAACAGAAGACTTTGTGCGTCACTATGTGATTTTAAATCACATCTGTATTCATTCCTCACAGTTGAAAAATTAATGAAACTTCTCAACCTAGATATCTCAATACATGAACTTATAAAATCATGTCATTGCTAGATACGAATAGTGAAATCAGTTTCACAACTTTTATAATGAACATTCACTCGATCCCTTAGTACTTTAATAAAAAAAACAAAAGGAAAAAATGCAAAAAAACAAAATAATATTGTTTTTTGTGATCTTTTTTATCGTTCATAATAAATTTACTATTTCACTTTGATAACCTCTCACCATGGATAATATTTTTGATTGTGCTTCAGTGTCTCCGACTTTCGAACCAACTCCGATACTGGCTTTTGCTTCTTCCGCATGAGACTGATTCTTCCATATCAACCGAAATCCCAACTGGCGAACAGTTTTGTTTTCCCATATTCGACAATTCTTCGACTTTCCTGAATCGTACAACCGGCCGAAACCTCATTGAATTTAAACCACAATCTCTCCTCATCCCCTCCTTTTTCTATTTTTTTCAATTTAACTTCGGATTTTTTAAGTACTTTACTTCAATCACACTCACCAACATTCCGAACAAGTATATATATATATATATATATATATATATATATATATATAGAGTACAGTTCATATATATATAGCATATATATACAGTAAATAAATTTACGAAATAAAGAAGTATATCTATACAATTATGAAGACACACGCCATTTCCTTCATAATATTTTCTTCTCATTTTTTCTTTTAATCTCATCTCCAGAATTAATTGCATCTTTTTTCTTTGCTTATTTCGATGCAATCCAAATGAAACTTTATTACTGTGTGACATTGCGTGAGAAAAATTAAATTTCTTACCATTATAAATTTACCATCCTTCATTTAACGGAAAAATGTTCAAAAATTCCGCTCGATAAGGTCATTTTCAAAATTCATTTTGTACATATTAATAACCTGATCATGTTTTGCATGCCTTGGTTTAACAAGAATATAGTATTATTATTATTATTACTTATCTTTCAGATTTTCTATTTGAATCTACGTTAAGAAGTCCGGCTCCTAAAGGATGCCACACTGCGACCCCGAATCTTCTACGAACACCCATAAAAAGACGTTTTTCATTGAAAACATATATTTCGGCAATAACAAAGTGTTCCAACTAAATTTTTTTAAGGATTCTGCCTCTTGGAGATTTCCCATATCTTCGATGATCAGGTCCACCGATCTTCAATATTCTTCGTGTCATTTTTCTCTTCACCCTATTTTACTTTTAAAAAATAACAGCGGATATAATTAATTTCTGTAAAACTGATCAATTACCATTAATCTTTGAAATTTTAACTAACGAAAAATTCCTTGCACGTATGACTTTGAAAATTTATTAACTATTGTCCTTTTTATGGTTTTTTTATACAAACAATTTTTATAATTAATGATCATGCTTAGCGTGCCTTGATAAATCCAACAATAAAACATTTTTTTATTTTTTATTTTTTTTATTTGAGTAGCTTTGATTTGTTGACCAGTTAAGAACGAGCCAGCAACATCTCTTGTGGTCGTATAACCGAACCGATCGACGTGTTAGGTTTTCCTATAGCATACAGTGTAAGCGAACACCGATCAAATCAGATGGGCATTGTTGTATAAGCGATGTTCTGAGAATATGCTGATTATATTTGTGACTACTCATCCGTGCCAAGCCCATTGAACTGGCCACAAAGTTGATTACGACGGTTCAAAATGGAAGTACTGGACTCGTATTTCGCTCTTAGAGGAGCTTATCAGCAGTGCATATCATTCGCGTCGGGTGGGAATGGAATCCCCGACCATCACTACTTTAGTCCCCCGGAATAACGACCTGCGCTACCGTCCACCGTTTGACCCATCGCAATAAAGCTTTTACGAACTGTTCTTCAGACTGACAAATTTGAGTAGGTTTGATTGTCCGACCAGTTCACAAGGAGCCAGCAGCATCTATTGGGGGTCACCCAATAGAACAGATCTCCGTGACATGTCTTTCCATGGAATACACTGTAAGTTAATTTGGATTAGATCCGATGGGCATTGTTGTTGATATTTGTGACTTTTTTGATATTTGTTAAAAATGAGCTATTTCAATATTTCAAGCAATATCTTGTAAATTACGTAATCTTTATGGTTCTGTTTTTGTTATTTTTAATACGCAACTCTTATTTATATGACCTATTACCGTACTGGTAAAATAAGTTTCCGGTATCATAAATAACGAGGTACTTTCTAAATATAAATCGGATAATATCTTGGCCTTGCGTTCGTCGAGGATAATCAAATCACAATAAGACAAAACGTTTAAGCAGTAGTGGTTGCTTCTATGCATCTTTCCACTGAAAGAAATTCTGGACGCTCGAATTTCTCGTTAGCCATTTTCTCTACTCTACAACTGAACTAAATTGAACTGAAAACACTGGCCAATACCAGGATAGATTCGTAAGGAGCATAGTCGTGAGTTCACGTGAATGAAAGTTGGGAGAGGTCTTATCATCGAAAATTGAGACAGGTAATGCATGTTGCATGTCCAATCGAATGAAGAGATGATCAACAGCAGATGATTTCGACTTAAAGGAATTTTTTAAAGAAACGCTTCTCGTGTTTCAAACGCCCCCTATGCACTGACATTACATTCGAGGTACATAATATAGTTCAAAATAATTCAACGTAATTCTAACTTTCAATGGTCTAAAAACCAAATACTTCACAGTAACCACAGATGTAAAATATAGGGAATGCATTAAAAACAACACAAATGTTTTATCCATATGGAAAGTCAGCACGTCTATTCAGGTTCACGGTTGTATTTGGTCAACATATACGTGTCAAGTTCAGCTTCGAATATAATCAGGCTTGTTGTGCGAATATTTTGTAGGGGCATGGATTTCCATATAAAACATACTCTGACAGCAAAAAAAACCTGCGACAATTTGATCTGGATTGTGAAATAATTAACTTGTAGCCCTGCAATCTGCTATCACTTGCTACTAGCCGACGAAACAGGTGTTGAAGTGGGTGATCCACAGTATGCAGAATGTAGAACAGCAGGATCAAGTTACCCCTTTGACGATGGTACGAAAAAGTCAAAGAGGTTTAGAGTTGCAATCCTCTCTTCGTATGGCCGGTTATATAGCCCGGTCACCAGTTTTGTAGCGCTGTGTTATACGCGTTGCAGCAAGGTCATGTCCTTATGTAACCATGGGGACCATGCTTGAACAGCGTGCTCCATTGTTGGTCTGATATAAGTGTTTATCATTCCTGGAAGTATCTGCTTTGTGAAACGACCAAAGTTAATTCTAAGCAATGCTAAGCTTTGGCAAGACTTTTTGTATACAACAGAACACTACCGTGAAGACTTCAAGTTACTGCTAATCCACACGCCCGGGTCTTTCTCTTCAGTAACCAATGAGAGTTGCTGATATCCCAGAGAGTATGTGAATTCGAATGATTTACCGACGTTTAGCATTTTACATTTTTAGATATTAAATAGTAGGCAATTCCGCAAGGACCAATTATGAAGTGTTTTGAGATCTTTTTGGAGAATTTGGCAATCTTCTATGGTGCGTATTTTACTCCATACTTCAATGTCATCCGCAAATAGAATGATTTTGCTGCGTACGATTTGGGTATATCGTTTGCGTACACAAGGAAGTTTATAGGCCCCAAGACTGAGCCTTGAGGTACGTCACTAGTAACTTCTACTTAGCTGGATAGTGCCCCATGAACTCTAACCCTGAAAACTCTACCAGTAACGTAATGTTTTATCCAGGCTAATAGTCTGCCGCACACTCCGAGCTACTTTAATGTTTGTAGCTTATTCTGTGGCTAACACGGCCAAAGCTTTAGACATGTCTACGTAACAAGCATAGATAAGGCATCCAGCGTCCAAGACTCGAGTCCAATTATCAAGATTTCAAAGTTGGCGCGCGCTTGAATACGGTACGTGATCCCAATTACATTTCCATATTACTTTTTGCTCTATACGCTACATACCGGAACCGATAACTTGTGATAATTTCCTAAAGTTAAGATTTACGTTTCACGATATTCGATATAATATGCATCCTAATACATCAATCTCACGCCGCATTAAAATTCGTAAAATTCCTCAAACAAGAAATTGCACCGTAAGGTTAGATAATGACACTTCATTAATCTTAAATAAATTGAAAAAATTAGAATCTGAAATATTGAGTCTACGTAACGAAATAACAACTTCTCAGACATTATTTGATTCTCTTAAACCTTTATTATCTCTTATGAAGCCTAATTCCATTATTGATAATGATATCCTTATACAAACCAACAAATTTGTTGAAACTCTTTGTACTGAAATTACTCAAAGAGAAACTCGTTCTAAGAATATCATTTTATTTAATGTAGCTGATAATTTTCCTTTAAATGACTTGAAAAGGTGTTTTCTCAATTCATACGTTATTCCGGTAGATTGTGCTGATTTTGTTCGTTTACGCAAAAACAGCCTGGAACAACGAACTCCAATACTTGTAAAATTCACCGATAAATGTTTCGTTTCCTATATATTAGAGAATAGAGATATTTTGAAATCCATTCCCAGATTTTCTAACGTTACTATAAAGCCAGACCTCACCCCTATGCAGAGGCGTTTCGGTCATAAGAAACGCAAAATTACAATTATCCCCACAACTCAGTCTTCTTCTGATTCATCTGAGTGTATGCAGTGTGATTTACCTGTAGTTACTACACCTTTAAGAAGCCAAGATTTATCACCGGCAAACGACATAGTTCACAAAACACCGCCACCCACCAAACGTTCACTTCCCTTACCTACTTTTAGACAGACACGACCTCTTCTCCCAAATCCTGGTTCATTTAGAAACACGGCATTCAAGAAGCCCCTAAACCAAAAAATGTCGTTGGTGAATAATGATAGGCACGCACATTATACCAGCTACCATATTCAACCACCATTCCCCCCTAAACAGTATAATCAGTCTCCCATTGACTACACTTTGCTTCACAGACCCTCCCCTTACTCCCCTGGTTATTATGCTCAACCATTCTACTCCTCTAATTATATGACTCAAAATCTTCCATTTTATAATCGTTACACATCTCAATACGTACCATACACGCCTTTTTATGATCATGTCAATTTTTTTCCAAAAACAATTAATTAAATAATTGCTCTAAATTTTTGTCTCAACTTACTTCCAC
>JACCGJ010001179.1:0-37451 GCA_013407085.1 Atriophallophorus winterbourni
GCCCGTAAAGAGATGCATCAAGGTCGACAGAAACGAAATTCCTACCCGAAATCAATCAACATGCCGACGGCTCGGACACGAAGTTTAATCTGTGATTTGAATCAATATAAACCGAAGTTGATTATCATGACCAAGGTCAACAAGGCTGACGACCTTACAGGATATTTGTTTGCTTCGAAAACCTTTTATACGTTTATCGATCAAGCAGACAAGATATGTCAAACTGAATTTTACCCAACAGTAACAAATGTAATCCACTTCAAACGTGTAGCATATCATTCACAGAAGCCCAATCTATATCGCTTTACAGTTTCTCACAATCTTCAGCAGAACTGATTTGAATCCAAAGTATCATATCACCCGCTAACAGACCCATTTCGAATGATATGAGTGGGGGTAACTCATTTATGTATAAGATAAAACGAAGCGGACCTAGCACAGATTGTTATGTCAATTCGCTGTTTTCAAACATACATCTATGTATGACCCAATAACAGGAGCGGTTGCTTTAAAATTTAAACCATTGGGACAGATTGTAAACGACAGAGAGACTTCTTCTATATTGTATGAGGAACAGCACCATCTGGAAGCCCGTAACCAGCACCCCACTTTTAATGATAAATGAGTGTACATCAATCGTGTTACCTTTGGCGGGGGGACCGGTAGACCATGTCTTTTCGCCTCCTCTTCTTCGTGTTCTTTCAATGCTTGTTCCCACATCCGCAAACGTGCTCGTCGCTTCTGGCGCTTCCGCCGGAAAACATCGTAGAAGCAACGACAACACACAAGATTCACGTAGATCAGACGGAACGCTCTCGCCATCAAATTGCCCAAAATTGCCAGATAGATGAGCATCAAAGGAATGCCAATTGTTGCATAGAAAACGCAAATGATACGACCCCAGAATGTGAGCGGAGCGATGTTACCGTAACCTGGAAAGCGAGTGATGAGGCTTTCGTAAATAGAAAGAGAGAATGAAGCATATCGATGAAAGCGTCACAGAAAAATCGTGGATAAGCGTTCACGTTCTGGCTCAATTGATTGGGTATTAAAAAGGATAAAAGCGATGAGCCTAATTAAAACCATGGAATGACGACGTATATAGAGTAAAAATATTAATCTTCAAGAATTAATAAGGACAGTCACATACAGCATGATTCGTCATGTATACATCCAACTTTGCAGCGAAAACCTCAACTGATTTCGAGCGCAAAATTTCTTCGAGCAAGATGTTCCAAGTGAAACGTATTCTGACCGGGAAAAATTATGATAAATATCCAATCGAGAATGTAGAATGTTTAAAGCTTTTGGATGTTTGCGTGTTTGACTAAGATCCACAGGCTTTAGTAAATGTTTGAAGGGATGATTTTCGATGTGCATAATTTTGAATGCCAATAAAAACTTACTCCGTATCCGTCGTTGGAAATGATAATCTAGTTTTAGTTTGGAAGTGCCGTCTTAAAAAGGCGAATTTTAAAGGGATTTTGCACAAAAGAATGAAGGCACTATCACGAATGTTAGCATTGATCATATCTATCTATCTATCTATCTATCTATCTATCTATCTATCTATCTATCTATCTATCTATCTATCTATCTATCTATCTATCTATCTATCTATCTATCTATCATCTATCTATCTATCTATCTATCTATCTGTCTATCTATCTATCTATCTATCATCTATCTATCTATCTACCTACCTATCTATCTATCTATCTATCTATCTATCTATCTATCTATCTATCTATCATCTATCTATCTATCTATCTATCTATCTGTCTATCTGTCTATCTGTCTATCTATCTATCTATCTATCTATCTATCTATCTATCTATCTATCTATCTATCTATCTATCTATCTATCTATCTATCTATCTATTGAGAATCGTCGTGCAGTTACACTATTACGTTCTTCTTGATTGCGGTGGCTGCATTCATGTTTGCTATTTGGAACGTCAAATACAATCTGCTTATACAAAATTAATGAAAATGAGAATGTCCGATCCCAGACTCTCATGGTTTTACGACTGACTTTCGGTATGCAAGAGTTCATGTAACCTGAGTGCTGCCGAATAAAATTAGAGCCAACCGGAGAATCTCTCGAGAATCCATGCTAATACCGTTACTTTACTGGTTGTACATCTATAACTTCCCCAAAACTATATAATCCAAAAAGGTTCTGTTCATAGAAGATATGGAAATTTGAACGCATATGAATTCTGCTGCAGATTGCAAGAAACGGCAGTGATTCGGACACCGTATCAACCTAGCTGGCTAGAAATGACATGCTATTTGACGCATAGAAAAACACGATGATCCACCTTGGTAAGAATGTTTGGTGAACATAACAATCCTGAAGTGAGAGTTTGAAATTAGATTTTTGCAATATTTGGAGGAAGACCTTTGAGTTCGGGTCAGTGGAAAACTGTCGAGCGTCTTTCCCCGACAGGTTGTGTTTAGAGAGACTATCAGATTATTAGAAATCTTTGAACGAGCATTTGTACGATTTTCGTCGGGAACATTAATTAGGATAAAGGGTATCTACCAACGTCAAACGATGGAATAGGCGGCATGTATGACATCACAAGCCTGGAATCAGGCAAAGTGCATCACTGTCGAGACCCGGGCTCGATGGCTGCAAACGCATTTCTATTTCCTCGATAACATTGAGTACAGGGCGATAAAGTTGGTGACAAGCATCCGTAATATTCTCTATCGAGTAAGATTTCGGCGTATTGGTTTTGTTGGTCATAAATGGAATGAACTATGAGGCTCACCGAACCTGATGTTACTATGTACACCTGATGTCGGCAAACAGCCAGAAACCGTTAGTGGTGTGTAAGAGATGGGGATGTGAGCGCACAATACATTGAGCTATGAGATAATTCTGACTTACAAAATTGTGAATCGCAAAAGACACACTTCGACATGTATTACAAGTGTTATAAGAAATTGACACGCGGAGATACCATACATCTCTGCACACCAGATTCACGTGTAGATAGCCTGGGCCTCTTTTTGTTGTGTCTTACTTTTCTTTAGAAACCTCTTCTTAAACCTGCGTGATTAACGCTCCGGGCATGAATATTTTTGAATTTGCAAAAGCAAAAACGACTTTTTTGAGCCTCAAGTTCGAGATACTCGTTATTTACTTTTTATTTTTTCATTTTCCTTCGTACAGTAATCCGTTGGTCCTATGAATCATTCGCTTTTGCACCATAAATCATTGAATGTTAATAAGCATTTCATTGTTATACGTCAGTGACGTCAAATGTTAAACTTTGTCTTGCCAAGTGTAATTGCCTTGGACGTAAGCAACACAATCTTTGATACAATTTCAAGTTTTGATGCAGCTTAACTCCAAATAATGATTATCAGGCTTTATGTGTGCAAGTGTGTTGATCGGAAAAAATTAGACGGGACGTTATAAGCAACCATAAAGAAGTGAATTCAACAATTACGGGTTAACTGCAAGATGATTCGTTAAAAGGTATTAATTCACACATTTCTGAGTAATCTAGCTTCAAAGTTACGTGAAAGATTCACGAAGAAAAGTGCTAAATCCTGTCTGGTAACTACCTACAGAACCTAGAGCGTACACTGGATCATTACGTGAGGAGATTTTCGTGTACCTCCACAAACAACGGAAGAGGTCAGGCTAGCACTGTCTCAACCCACTGACAGCCAGCTCATATACATAGAATCGAGTCGGATTTGCACACAATATCCAATAACTCCATTAACAATCACGAACTACAAACATCGAATGTTGTAAATTTAACACCGTCTGCTTTTACTACTCAGCAAAATTTAAGCGAGATTGGTGTGTTACATCCGTAATTACATGCCACCACATTCCCTTCAATCGGTTCATTGCCGACGTTTTAGAGGCGGTCTGATCCTAATGTTTAACATATTGCATACCCCCAGCCATCCTCTTAATACACTATTCACACGACAACCATCAAGAACCAGCCGGAGTCATGAGTACATAGTACTAATTCCTGACTCGCGACTGAACTGTCGAAGATATTTTTTATTCTGTACGTGTATGTTTCACTTGGAATTCCCTACCCTCGAATGTTGCACATGCACCCAACTTGGATATATTCAAATCCAGCTTAGACAAATTCCTGTCGACCCATCCGAACATTGAGACTATGTATTCAACAACCTAATAACTTTGAACTCACACATCAAATCATCTCGACCCCATGGACATACATGTGTCATTCCACTGAGTGAAAACAGTTTCTATTATTTGGATTTTTACCTGATTCCCGAACTGTTCAGTAAGCAAACAAATCCCGTTTTTACTGAGATATGTTATTTGTAAATTTCCATATTTTTCTGTGGTTTTTGTAAAGCTATATGCTTTTTAGACCATTAAAATTGAATTAAATTGAATTGAATTTGCACTCATCACTTAGGGGCAGTGCGATTGGGACCCGCCTGCCTTGAAACAGTGGGAAAATGGCACACAAGTTGAGCTGTGATGAAAATGCACGCAAATACATAACTATCGTTCAAGCCAATAGGCTTAACAGCATTTACGTGTGTGGCCATATGATTGAACGATGTCCGGTAACTTAATTGTCACACACTTAATCCCCAGGCATCAAAACAGTATAAGAAGGAAAGACCCAACATGCACTCTCCCGTCCCTCCCAAGTGACGCCATGTTTGAAGTTCCAACATCCCACCATGTGGACATTTTTTAACGGTTTGCGAAAGGATTGCCAACAGCACACGGCCTCAGTTCTTCAATCAAGTGCTGGGGTTCATATCAAACAAACGAAGAAGTATGCTGAGATATGCACCAGGACATCTCAAGCAATTCAACGATACTCAACTACGGAAAGATTGACGTTCTTAAAATCAATTGAATATCTCTCCAGCTAAATAAATTCAGTTGAATGTATTCCGCATTCTTCAGAATTTATCAAACTTGGGATTAAATGTCTGGGGAATAAGTGTCTGACGATTAAGTGTCAGTAAACCGATTGAACATGTTAGTCGTGCCAACTTTATTCAACCGTGGCTTAAAAGCTCAACTTGTTTACGATTTTTACTCGATTTCACATCAGGCGGATACTGATAGTATTGTCCCTACCGCGAACGAGCGCAAGCAGCATGAAAATCGTCGTTGGGCGTGCGATGATGCGTTTTAACTATCCGCCAAGGACGGTCCTAAGCCCGTCTGAGAAAGAAGGAGGGTTGGGCTTAGGGCTAGAAACCCTATCCCGTAAAACCTACATTGCTACGGAAACGATGACAACAGATCCGTGGTTCGGTCATGTCTGCAGGATGGATCCCAGTTCGCATACGAAGGTAGCCATGCACTTGCATCCGCAAGGTAAACGAAAAAGGGGACGGCCCAAGGAAACTTGGCGCAGAACGTTGGAACGCAAACTACATGCACAAGGATTCACGGTGCAGACGGCAACGGAAGCAGCGACAGACCGGAACCACTGGCGTGAAGTTGTCTTCGCCTCATGTGCCACCCGGCACGGAGAGGACTGAATAAATGAATGAATTACGTGTGGGCACATCCGATTGAAAAAGTTGGTCGTGCCAAGCTTATCCAGCAGTGGCTTACAAACTAAAGTTGTTTACCATTTTTCTACTGTTTCAATACACTGTCGAGGAAGAGATAAAGACCCGTTAGTTATGGTGAAGTTTCATGTGGCTGTTTGCCTTGAACTATTCCAGCAACACTATGGGAAGAGTTCAATTGAATGATCTTAGGGTGTTCACAGCTGTCAACGTCCAATTGCCCTCAGTTTACCGATTCGCAAGAGAAACTACACTAAGTCGACACAGGTTAGACAAACGCAATTTTTCTGAAACAAATATACACTGCCTTCAATGTCTAACGTTGTTTCAAGGCACACGGAACCTAATCTTACTGTCTCCACCTGACGATGGCAAACAGCCAGAAACCGGTAGTAGAGTGTAATTTCGGGGGATGTGAGCAACATATCACTTTGGTCATCCATAAGCGCCTTGAGTGCTTGATCACGAAACACTATGTGTTTCTGTGTTTGAACATCGTGGTTCGTTGTACGAACCCTATGCAACAGTGGCATTCAAGTATAACCTTGTTTACCATTTATCCACTGTTTCAAGGCACACTGAACATAATATTACTGCCTCCACCTGATGATGACAAACAGCCACGAACCGGTTGTGGTGTGTAAGTGTGTGGGATGTGAGCAACACTACACTTTGGTTGGTTATAAGCGTCCAGAGCGCGTAACCAAGAATCACTTCGTGACCTAATCTCACTGTCTCCACCTGATGATGACAAACAGCCACGAACCGGTTGTGGTGTGTAAGTGCGTGGAATGTGAGCAACACTACACTTTGGTTGTTATAAGCGTCCAGAGCGCGTAACCAAGAATCACTTCGTGACCTAATCTCACTGTCTCCACCTGATAACGGCAAACAGCCACAAACCGGTTCCGGTGAGTGTCCGGAATGTGAGCTACACTATACAATGTAATGTACTATACAATTAGTGACGTACCGATCGTCGTGATAACGGTGGCGCAAAAGAAAATCGAATTGGCCAAACTCCATTTGGCACTCGAATCATCCGATGACATGATTTGTTCACAATCGGTGGTTGGTTGAAAATCCAATTTGAACAATTCGTAAGCGAATTCCTCCAACAGATCTCGTACCAGCCCGTCAGTTTTATCCGCATTCGACTGGACCAAGCCAATTACTCGCTGAACCGAGAAGTTGAGACGCTTCGAGTAGCCATCAAATTTTTGCTTACATTCCGAATACTCATTCTCCAATTCCAAAGTCCGGAACAAGTAGCCACCACCGACCAGATATCCAGCAAGTAACAGAACCAACCCCAGTTGGATGACCACCTTACGGAAAACGTGGAAAAAACGACGTCCCGGGCGACGCTCGGGATTGCGGCTCATTTGACGTACTATGTTTCCCTTCTCATCCATTACTCCGGTGGTGACACTGTTCAAGAAGTCATTGTAGTCATCGCTGTGATCGTGGGAAGGTACTTTGAATTTATCCATTATCTCGCGTTTACACGACAGAAATGAGGCGACGCAGCGCGATAATGGAAAAAGACATGCGATGTGCTAATTTATTCACCGGACCTAAAGCATTTTGATTGGTTGGAATAATGAACAAGCCGATTGGTGAACGAAACGCGCAACTGTTTGTGATTGGCTTTTACGCGAAAGCGCATTTTTATGCAGTAACAAAAAACTCAACAAGTGGTCATTCTGGTGCTGCGTATTTACGATAGATGATTAAACGTGAAAGTGTAATGGAAAATGTTCGTGAATCATAATCATTAAAAAATCTAATCGCTAAGCCGCCACACAATCCCAGTGAATATCAATCACTGATAAGAGATTCAGCACTAGCTGAACACAGGTCACAGTGTTGATCTTGATAACGTAGAAATGATCAGGCGGGGAATAAAACCATACATGGAATGACTTCACGCTGAGGCGGTTGATATAAAAAAGGCTGGTAAGAATGCAGGGGTTTTGGTGCGTCAATTGATATTGATCGCGCCTGTCTATCTTAACGAGTGCAGAACCCATCATGAGCTGTGCGATTCTTAACCAGCTTAGGATTGGTCAGGTGAATGAATTTTAAGCTTGATCTCTGTTCGTACTGACACGCTTGGTATGACGAAGCTTCTGAGTCAGAAGCGAAACATTGCCAATAAACTACTCTCACCGATTCATTACAAACTTTCTTTTTTCGTGATTCAAGATTCAAGGATTTATGGTTAAGAAAGTTAATACTTTACAGCACCACAGGATCAGGGTATGAATAAAACATGAAAATTACAATAGTATAAAAGCAATAGAGAATATCAAATGTAAAGCTCACGAATGATGTTCGTTTGCAAGTGCAAGTACAATTTCGCTTTAAAAATCGCCAGGCAAGGAGTGTCCACCACATGTTGGGGTAGGGAATTCCAAAGAAATATAGCTCGTACGTCGAAAAAATGGCGCCGAAAATCCCTTTGAACGTAAAGGGATAAGGTATGTCCGCGTGTCACTTTTCTATCACATACATCAAGCAGTGTTTTAGTGGATGTCGTTCGGTAGACACAATTCTATGGGTCAGAATAATATCGCGTCGTATCCTCCTTTGGGCAAAGTCACATAGACCCAGACGTCGCAGTCTTTCGGTATACGTAACATTGCGAAGACCCATCACTAACGTTGTTGCTCTATGATAGATTTTATCGAAGAGAGCAATATCGTTTAACGAATTACACATTGTTCTAGTCCCTTTGAAAACGGAACGATGGTGGTGAGTCCGCGAATGTTAAAGGATCATAAAATATCGTGTTCTGTGTTCTATTATGAACCTATAACCACCTGATTTTGAGTTCACATGACTTGACACACCTGCCAATTACCAGTAACAAGTGGGGTGGCAATTAATGAGGTTCCATATTCCGACTATCATCCATTTTGTCAGAGCAGACCTTGTCCATAAGACCTCACGATTACTAAAAGCGAAATGTCATTCTGAAAAATTCAGCGATCATAAAACCTAAGATGAGGGTATTCTAGATCTGTTGAAGCTTATATAACAGAAGCGATAAGTTACCCATATGGAATATCGATTTACAACTGTCTCAAATGATCAAGGACAACATTATATCCGTCGCAAGCACCTAGAGCTTAAGTGCCATACATCCTTGACATGCTACAAATCCTAAAATGACGGGAAAGAATGTGACCTGAACCTAAACAAGATAAGGGAAGAGGTTCCTGAGGTTGTCACAGCCGGGGGTGGTAGTAGGAATGAGCCACCTACTATGTATAAAATGCTCCCACGTGGCGTGCGTCTCAAATAGCCTCTGACAACCAAGTCCAACTCCTGGCCTGCATGAGTGGCTTTCACAAGCCCGGCGGAACTGCTCTTACTGACAGGAGAAGGGGCGAAGGCGGGTGACTGGCGCCTTAAAACCAGTTTGCTCCGGGCAGATGGAGCTCGTCAGCTACTGGCAATCCATCTAGGGGAAGGAAAACCCTGACCCCAAACCCCCACTGCCTTGTGGGTCACCCGATTGCGGGAAAGGCTTCGGGAGAAAACCCGAGGAAAAATCCGGAGAGAAGTCCCGTAGGTAGATAACTAGCGCACAGCGCGTTTATCTGCCAACTCCCTGCTGCCTTGTAGGTTGCACTTGGCTGTGCAAAGGCTAGAGAGGTGTACTCGAACAAACACCGAGTGGTGCTGGGGACATCACTTGTACACTACCCCCAAGAAACTTCATGATGATGTCTCAATGGGTCTGCGTACCGTCTACGGAGTTCGCAGGTGGGAACGAGACTGGATCACGATCTGCAACGATCTCGCCTCCGATCGACGTGCGTGGGCTGGTGCGATCCGAGACATCAATGAAGCCGGCTAATCCACCCGTGGAGCCAGCCGCACAAAAGTTAAAAAAAGTTCCTACACCTCGAATCAAGCATGCATTCAAGCAAGTGTTGTGGACGAGTAGAGCGACATCAGCATGACAGCTTCCTTGTGGCTTTCACTGTCACGTATCACAACAAGCTTTCACATTCACTTGACAACATACAAGATTGACCAAACACTCCAAGAAGATGTCTACAAGAAGAGTGTCACGCGGACACAGGATTTTAAGCCGTGTCATCAAGGATAAGAAACCGTTGAGAATTCTGATCTCTTGGATTCCAAACTGGGATGCAACTGGATTTTACAGTCTAAGGCTTCATCTACGTCATCATTATAACCACGCAATACTGAACTTCCCACGAAACCAAATTCCTCCATTACTCGAATTTCCAACGCACATCCCTCTCAGGTTGAATCAGAGAACAACACAGCGTATTGATCATCGGTACATCATCAATGGGTACAGCATCATATTGCAACGATCGGGCAAACATTGGTTAATCTACAAAAAATGAAATAGGACTAAGGAGGGGGCGTGGACAAGTGGGATTGTAAAGACATCATCATCATCATCAATGAAAGAGAAGGAATGGAGGAAACACAAAGGCTGGCCACACGGGGGGGGTAGTATGCAAAACCGATCAAGTTGGACATGGACGCACACGATCAGTAACAGTGGAGGATGTGAGAAAAGAACCAGCAAATAAAAGAAAGAACCGCGAAAAAAGCGTCGTTCTTTCACAAATTGTTCTATACAAAAGTCTCTCAAATGTGGATACGAGACAACGCTCGTGCAAGTGAGAATAGTCAGTCATACGGGACCACTGCGAAGGAATAAAAATGGCATGTACAAGCGCCCCCCGACGTGGATACCCGACGCAAATGGAGGAGTGATTGTCACTGAGAGCTCCGGGTGTGTGTGGAATGCAACTCAACTGGTTGGGGGTAACGTTAACGGTTGCAGAGCCGATGGCAGCATGTGTTGTTGTTGTGACTGTTGCGCAGACGGGTACGGAGACATTGGTTGCATGGACGGAGCAAGCATCGCGGTAGAAGCAGAAGATACTAAATGATTCAAGTTGGCTCCTGCACCAGGGAATGAGGCGTAGATATTTGGGTTCGAGGGAACGCCGATGGGGCCAGGAAGAGATGGCGGATCAACGTTATGTCTGCAAGGTGAATGATGATTAATCAGTAGCGCACTAAGCGATATACACAACACATCAGCAATTGGATTTATTTCTGCGTCGTGAGCGAAAAAAAGTAGCGTAAACGGAATTCGATTCGAAAGAAACGGAAGTCAGCTAAAACCAGTGTGATCAAATGCTCTGGAAAACGTCAGACTGAATGGTTACTCTTAACAGTGTGCTTTCGTGCAGTGCAGTGAACCCCTTGATTAATTGATTTGCCCTCGGTGGTGAGCTGCATGCCGAAACACGCTGCAAGTTCCACTTTCTTTTGTCATTCTAGGCCAGTATCTTGATTAACGTGCAGTCTACGAATTCGCGGGATTGCCTCGGTCCAGGCTTGCAATCAATGAAAACCCAGCTGGTGCTGCATGATTAATTTTATTGAGAAAAAAAACGAATAAAGGTTAATATTGTCGCGAGACTCATTCTAGAGCTATATCCACAATAACCCAGTACAATGAAAGGTTAAAGCCGCGGTCTATTCACAATAAAGTAGAAAAGCTCTACACATATTCACTTGTCACATTCTGTAAGGAAGCGAAACCTGGCTGCAAGCGCAGACAACAGAAATGGACAAAACGAACAGAACAAAGTCATGCTTTTGAAACAATTTGTCCCCAGGACAGTTTTAAAGTTTGATGTAACCTTGGAATCGTTAATGGAATGTACGTCGGGAGGTGTGTGTGTGTGCATAAAATCATTAGCCTGATCCAGACAAAGTGCTGTACAGTCATAGGCTGCACATGGGCTAAGACACTGTCAGGTTGCCCAGGCCTAGACGGTTATTGAAGAGGAAAATAGCAATGGTAGTGAGACTCCAGCGTATTTCAGCATGCACCGGTGGCAAACCAATTTAGCACGATGTTAACCGCACAACACGGTAGATTAATAGACGATTGAACATCAGAGGTATGAGTAACCAAAACGGATCGTGATGTAAGCAAGGTTCCACCAAATTCTATACTAAATACTTACTTTAGCTGTGCTTTCGGCTTCAGGTAATCATCGTTGCATAATTGAAAAACGTCTGGTCGCAAATCTTTCCGGTAAGTACAACACTTGCGGATAAATTCCTGTAACGGAAAACACAAGTGAAAAAATACAAAATTCAACTACTTAAAAGTAACCAACAAAATGAAAAAAACTGCCATGCTAACGCTTACTTTTGCTCCGTCACTGACTTTTGTCGCGGAGGGGAACACGATGTTTCGGGCATGTAAAATGGTATTTTCATGAAGGATATCTGCTTGAGACATGTTATGACCGAAGGGCTGAGGGAATAAAAGATGTAAAACATGGCAATTAATTATGGTATGGTATGAAAACACAAGCCTGATCCAGGCAAAGTGCCGCACAGTCAGAGACTGCACGTGGGCTGAGATACTGTCAGGTTGCCCATGCCTAGACAGATATGAGGGGGGAAATAGAAATAGAAATGGTAGAGAGACTCCAGCGTGTTTCAGCATGCAGCTCACTACCGATGGCCAATCAATTAAGCACGATGTTAACCGTACAGCACAGAAATGCTGCACGATTGCACATCTGTGACAATTAATTATCGTGAACCAAGAACAGTCATAGGCGAATAGTCACAGACTGCCACGTTGTCCAGGTCGAGACAGATGTGAAAAATGAAAACAGAAATAGCAGTGAGACTACAGCCTGTTTTCGCATGTCAATCAATTTAACAACAGCAAAAGTACCGAGCGATTGCACATTTATGGCGACTAGTAGTGGGCTGACAGAATGCTTGCAAAACGATAGTAGATTTTCATTTGCGATCGGACAAGCGCCATAAATCCCGCATTGTGAGGTTGTACCGTCAGATACGTCAAAAATTAAACTTTCTCTACAAACGCTACTAATAACAGTAATATTTCAGTGAGCACGGTCATACTGATATTGCTATTTCATTGAGACAAATCATTCACTATGACAACAACCGACATCTAGGCAGCACAAATTTGATGTGAAAACCGGCACGGTCCACTCTACCGATATACATCAGTTGACTTCATCGAAACACTAAATAGCGCGTGGAAACTCAACGAGTAGCAATCTGTTACGAGTCTCGATAACTGATGTAGACCAAGTGGTAAATGTGTTGAGAAAACATCTGGGCAGAGCAAACAACCCGACCAGATAGCATACGATTGCAAAAATATCCGTAACAGAGAGGCTTTGCGATTATATCGAGTCAAGCATTACCTACGCATCCTTACCTTATACATCCATACATACGAACGTACGTACAAACATACATACATAAGTTCATTCAGACATTTGAAACTCAGTTAAATTTTTGAGTCTCTATTTTGATTGGTCCATTTTGTCAGCCATATTTTTTTCACGAAAACAGAGTATGAATACAGATGAGCGCAGCTTAATGAGCCTTTTGACCTGCCTGTGTAGTGTTGGGTTTAGTTAGTTAATAGTGACTAATATAGTATACAAGTTTCCAGTGTTAAGCATTCTGGTAATTATTTCTTGGGTTCTGATCTGGTACAATATAACAGTCCCACTGCTTACCTTCTTTCCAAACAGGCATTGATAAAAAATCACTCCGACCGACCAAATGTCAACCTTGGACGAAATCTTCGGTGGCTCTCGCCCAGTCTCGAAGCACTCCGGCGGCAAATACCAATAGGTGCCGGCACCTTGGGAGGTGAGATCCATCCCGGTCTCCGGGTTGTATTCATCCTCAGTCATCAGTTTGCTCAAACCGAAATCGGTTATTTTGATTTCACCCGCGACTTGTCCAGAACCGAGAAGTATGTTTCCTGAACACAAGCGGAAGACATCGTGGTTAAAAGCATGAAAGGGACAAGAAACAAGGGAATTGAACAATACACAAGATGTAGTAGTAGCATTAGTATGGTATATGAATATACACTATGTAGTCGTGAACTCCGTTGGCTTCGACATTCCATAAACTCCACCAGAAGACATAACAATCTGCCACACGCGAGATCGATCATCTCGTGATATAGGCTATGTTGGGGACAGTTGCTCAATATAGAACGGTTGCGGTCGTCTGATTTAAATTCACCTTGACATTACCCCATCTGGACTTACTTTTACTTTTGTGCGACTATCTCCTCCTGCAGGATGAGTCGGCTTCAATGAAGGGTCTTGGGAATTTGGGTACAAAGCGGCGTCCCCAGCACCACTCGGCGTTTGTTCGAGTCAGATTCTCTAGCCTTTGTACAACCAAGTGCGACCTGCAAGGCAGCAGAAAGAGGTGGTGTGCACCAACTAACCGCCTACGAGACTCTGCTCCAGATTTTTCCTCAGTGTTTTCTCCCGAAGCCTTTCCCGCGATCGGGTATCCCGCAAGGCAGCGGAGGTTGAAAATCAGGGTTTTCTTTCCCTTAGATGAAATGCCCTCCCAGGCTAACGAGCTTCATCTGCCCGAACCAAACTGGTTTTCAGGTGCCAGTCACTCGCCCCTTCTCCTGTTGGTAGAAGCAGTTCCGCCGGGCTCGGGGAGCCATTCGTGCAGGCCAGAAGCTGGACTTGGTTGTCAGAAGATATTGAGACGCGCGCCATATGGGAGCATTTTATAGAAAGTGGGAGCTTATCCCCACTGGACCCTCATTCTTAAGCAAATAACCTTCATCGCGGAGTGCTGTAGCAAATGATAAGTAAGACGGCTGCAGTCGGTCTCTGGCAGCATTGTTTCAACAGATCAGCAAGCGTTGGATCACTACAACAGACGTAAGCGTAGCCTTGGAACAGACAGAGAAGCAGGACGACCCAAAACACCGAGGCAACGCTCAAAAGCTGTTCTAGCTATCTTTGTCCACGGATTCTAAGTATACTAGATTCAGCCACTAAAAACCGTTACTCGATTTATTTGGCAATCCAACTTACCACATGCAGAAAATTCACTATTTTAAACTTCGTATTACGAACCCAGGCGGGTAGAATTGACGCCATCAAGTGAAGCAGAAATCAGGTATTTGTTACCGCGGACGATCAATAAGCGAAGCGGAATGCAAAATCCAAGCAGAGAGCCCTGTGGTGCTCTTAGTCAATCACAATATACCACGGTGATCTATCAGCCAATCAAAAGCGTCCATCAGACACATTAACCAATCAGGTTCTATCACCTTAAACTTTGCCCTATAATAGGTATTCTTGCATAATCTTGATCATTCTGGAATAAACGTTCGTGTTTTGACCAGTGGTCACACCTGGGGAATCAAGACTAACGGACAAAAGGATGGGACCGAGTGATAGGCAATAATTCAAGGCATAGTTTCATCAACAACTTAACAGTGGCGACGGGTTTTACTCAAGATGACAATATCTTTTGAACAAAATGCAGGCCTTGTTGCAGCTAAGGCAAAACCGGTCACCGGTAGGTGCGAACCTCTCTCGCTCCACTGCCTTGTGGGTAAAGGCTCGGGGTGGGACCCCCTAAACGAAATCTCCCCTACTTCGTTGTAGGCAACCGGGTAGTATCATGCCTACGTTCAACGATGACGATGATGACAACGCTTTGTACCCCCCTTCTCGCTTTGCACATCTCATTGTTTATGTTGAACGGAACCAGATCAGATTTTGCAAATATAATAAATAATAACAGCAAAACCAATTACAGCAATCTCAGCAGAAGCTGACGCACAACGAGTGTCGCAGACGAGTCAACATCGCTTCTCAATTCAAATGCAAATACTATCCTGGATTTTCAATATGACCCGAATGCTGGTGTACGTTTCGAATCATGGTTCAGAAAGTATGAAGACAGGGTTCGGATTTAGCTGAAACTGATGCTCAAAACGTTCGACTGCTGCTACGGAAGCTGGACCCTGCGGAATATGAACGATATTCGAATTTCATCCTATCGAAGAACCCTCGTGATTTTACCTTTGATGAAACTATGAAATGCCTTGGTCAGATTTTCGGAGAACAATCGTCTTTGTTCAATATTCGATATTAGTGGTTCAAATTAGTTAAAAACGGGGCTGATAATTTTGTCACTTATATCGGCATGGTTAATCATGAGTGTGAAAGATTCAAGCTTCGCACAATAACCGATGATCAGTTCAAATCCTTTATTTTTGTCCGTGGATTACAATCTCCTGGAGACGCTGATATTGGTACTCGTATATTGAACAAAATGGAAATCGATCCAAAAATGACACTTTAATATATCACCACTGAAGGCTGATGAATCTCAAGCATGACGCCAAGATGATCGAACATGAAAGTGGAAGTTCACAAGTCAACGTGGTGAAAACATTCCGCGGTCGGTCAATAAAGAAGCCATCAAGCAGCTACCGGAGATCGAGTTCCAAAGCGTCTTCTGCCTACTGGAAATGTGGTGAATGGCACTATGGCCATCTATGCCGGTTCAAGCGTCATGTATGCCAGAGGTGCCACAAACGCGGGTATAAAGAACAGTGCTGTCGTTCTTCAAAACAGCAGAAAAAGAGTGATACTCTCGTGCCATATTCTGTCCACCCAAAAACAGCAGCGTTGAATCGAATTACAACTATCAAAGTCTATTTCGTTTCCCTTCGGAATTTCGTCACCATTTCCATCACCAACATTCCAATCCAGTTGCAGCTGGATACTGCTTCAGACATAACAATTATTTTAAGAAAGACATGGAACTTGCTAGGCAAGCCGAGGCTGACACCATCAACACACACGGCGCGGAGTGCATCCGGATCTCCAATGAAACTGATTGGCGAGTTCATGTGTGATATATCGCTAAACGATAACTCCTCAAGGGACTCTGCTACCTGACGGAGCCAGACATCTTTTAAAAAATAATGGGCACAATGCTGACTGATATCCCAGATGCAGCTGCTTATCTGGATGACATTGTAATTACGGGTTCAGACAAGACGAAGCTGAGTGCCAACTTGTAACCCGTGCTCACCTGTATCGGCGAATACGGCTTCAGGATTCACGCAGACAAATGCACGTCCTTCATGGATCCAATTAAGTATCTGGGCCTTATGATCGACAAGACCGGTCGTTGACCTGATCCAAACAATATCGCGGTCATTCAGCGGATGCTACCGCCTTCAGACGTCTCCACGCTACGTTTATTCCTGGGGTTTGTGAGTTACTACAGTGCATTTTACCGTCCATGCATCGCGTTGATCAAAAGTGGTCATGGAGTCCTGAGTGTCAACAAGCATTCGAAGACATGTTACTGACCCATTACAATCCTAGTGTGGAGATCCAAGTCGCCAATGATGCATCAAGCCATGGAATCAGAGCAGTCATAACGCACGTCTTCCCTGATGGATCTGAAACAACCGAAGCACATGCTGCTCATTCACTCACTCCCGCAGAACGTAACTACGACCAAATCGAAAAGGAAACCCTTGCCATAATCTTTGCCGTCAAGAAGTTTCACAAGATACTGTTCGGTCGACGTGATGACTGCTCACAAGCCGCTACTTGTAATATTAGGCTCGAAGAAGGGAATTCCGGTATATGCTGGCAATCATCTGCAACGTTGGGCTACAATGCTTTTGAACTACAACTTCGAGCCCAAATATCGGACAAGCAGAGGCACTGCCACGTCTCATGGGAACGCACCCGAAAGATCCGAAAGACACCAAGGTTGCGTCCATCTACGTTGAACCAGAAGTGAACTCGGTATTCAACGATGCTCTCCGTGCCCTATCAGTGAATTCTAAGATGGTTCGAGAAGCAACAACACAGGACGATGCGATTCAACGTGTCCTGCAGTTTTACCAGCATGGCCTCTGAACTACAAGGAGACCTCCAGCAATTCGAGCAACGGAAGCATTCTCTCTCAGTTGTGAATGGGTACCTGCGCTTAAATGCGCACACAAATATGACATGGTAAAAATTCTCAAGAAAGATAGGAAAGAGTGGGACCTAAAAAGCTACTGGACCTATCGAAGATTAGGTACCGACATACTGGGATGAAGTGCCTACACTTCGATTCAAACATGCATTCAACTAAGTTTCGTGAACGAGTATGGTATGAAAGCACAAGCCTGATCAAGGCAAAGTGCCGCACAATCGCAAACTGCACATGGGCTAAGATACTGTCAGGTTGCCCAGGCCTAGAGAGATGTGAGGAAGAAAAAAGAAAGAGTAGAGCGACGTAAACATGACCGTCTTTCACTGTCACACATCAACAAACAAACTTTCCTCCAGACAGATAAGCACGCGAAAGCAACAGTACGTACCTGGTTTTAGGTCATAATGAATCACGGGTGGTTTTCTCTCGTTCAAATACTTCAACGCGGAGATCACTTGGCAAATGATTGATTTCGCCTCGCGTTCAGGCATGCTTTTGTTCTGCTTTAGGAAAAAGTCCAAATCGTTTCCCTCGCTGTATTCCAAGACAGTACAAAATCTAAAAAGCATAACACGCGGACATGAGAGAAAAGAGACTCGCACACGAGACGGAGATGGATAGATAGAGCAAGCAGAAAACTCACGCGTCGTGATCAATGTCAAACACATCAAACACTTTCACAATCCGTGGGTGATTCAACGTTTTGTGGATGTTGATCTCGCGCAAAGCGTGCCTACGGACGGAAAAGGGAGAGGTTAATGAAGTTACGTCTAGTGAACACCCTTCACCGGTCAAGTGGAACGAGACGTACTTGATGTAGTTGTCCTTTTTATCCTTGGGCCATGAGGTATTCAATTGGTGAATTTTACAGGCCACGTAGCGATTGGCGACCAAATCGAAACCCTAATCAAGGGGGAATACAGACGAGTGAAACAGATTGTGACGGAAATCGAGATCAATCAATGGACAAATGAAAACGCAACGAGATAGACAAGTAGACAAGAATATTGATGAATGGATGGATCAATGAAAACGTAGTCTCTGCGTGAGTGGATGATAAAACATGGATGGTTCACTACAGCATCGCGTATCAAATGAAATGAATGAATCTGAAACAATCGTTGATTGGTAAAAAACAATAATATTATTGGAATGTTCAGTTCTTGAATAATGAATGAAATGTTGGCTTCGTGTGGAGGAGAATGATCTGTAGGCAGCAAAGGTCTTGTGCTATGGATGTGGACTAAAAGACGCTGATCAGTGTGTAGGATTCCCTAAAGTGACGATTGTATCTGGAATTATTTTCGTGGATAGACAACTCAATCTTGAAATAACCCGAATAACCTTTTAGACTATTATGTATTAAATCACAAGCCTGATCCAGGCAAAGTGCAGCACAGTTAAAGACTGCACGTGGGCTAAGATACTGTCAGGTTGCCCAGGCCTAGACAGATACGGGTAAGGAAAATAGCAATGACAGTGAGACTCCAGTGTGTATTCGCATGCAGCTCACCACCAATGACAAATCAATTTAGCACGAGGCTAGCTGTACAGCACAGAAAGCTTTCGTAATATAAATGAATACAACAATGACACTTAAACCTGAACCTAGTGATTGTGATACGTAATTAAGAAATTCTAGTTGACAGGTGATGCAAGATTATCTATCAGGAAATCCTTGCTGGTTTAAAATAAAACAGTTTAGTGTCAGGTATGCTACGGTTGCCTGCCTGACAAGCTTTTCAAATATTCTAGAAAGAAATGATGTGTGGGTCGATAATTGGTAACCGTATGTAGTGATCCGGACTTATGTCTAGGTATAACAACTGAATGTTTTATTCTAAGCGGAAGGTACCTGGTGGATGGATGTATCGAAGAGATTAATTAGATTCAGTGTCAATAAGCGTACCGTGACTACCCAATTTCCCACTGAATCTTCCAGCAATGAAAAAGAAGCGATGGAATTGGATGAGGTGCAACAAGATTTAAATGCATCTCCAACTTCGCTCAATAAACCAAAACAACCCAGTATCTCATACAAGATTAGCAGAGTCTCTATCCAGAAGACTGGGAAAATATGCGGATATGTAGGGAACGAACACATTGAAACACATTAAGCGGGGTGGAGAAAGAATACAACTGAACCGCCGGTATTTTGCAGCAAAACAAACCTGGTGTCAATCTGTTACATGTACAATGATTTCTCACTGCAACACACAGAGCAAAAAATATTCCGTTAATGAAACCGCAATCGGCATATTCGCATTGTAAGAAATTGGTTGTAGCACGCAGCAAATAAAATTGTGCCAAACAGCTTCTGTGACAATAGACCAGCAAGAGAATAAACAAGCAATCTTTAACTAAAGTAGGGTTGGATCAATATCGTTGCCTGCAACATTAGTGGAATCCCGAAGCACAACCGTTGCGCCTTCATGCATAGGTGGAGAAAAGCAAAAGCTTCGGGTCAGGCAGTGTGTCGGGTCGAGATCGGTAAAAAGGATACGGCAAGCTATTTAACAAATCGTTACCCGTATCGAAGTACCAATACCAGAGTAGCAACTTTGCGCTTTGACGGTTCTGTGTTTAAGAAACGCTTGAGCACAAATTTTAAGCGCGCAACGTGTTTAAATTGTCCCAGTCCTACGAGGATGCATCAACAGCACAACACGATGAAACTACCTCCGGCGCATTCGTGTCTAAATTGTTAATACAAGGCGAGTAATCCAACAACGAGAAAAGACTTTTCGGTTTCCGTTCATGGTAGAACAATGACTGGAGCTCTAGCTGCACGGACCTGACTACAAATAACCGCTTGTGAGTTAAAGCAATCCGAGAGGTAAATGGAGCGTCCCTCACCCGGCAGCACGAGTGAGCAATTGTGCGGTACCATTGTGCTGTCTAACACCGTGCTAAATTGATTGGTCACCTGTAGTGGCTGCATTCTGAAACAAGCTGGAGTTTCACAACCATTTCTACTTTCTTCTATCTGTCTAGGCCTGGGCAACATGACAGTATCTTAGCCCACGTGCAGTCTCTGACTGTGCGGCACTTTGCCTGGATCAGGTTTGTGCTTTCATACCATATTCATACATAAACCCCAATACAGTCCTCCAGAGTACTCGGTACTTTTCCAGATTCAGGCAATAAACAGCTTAGTCGTTCGAGAATAGCGGCGATTGATGACCTCTACTGAGATGCGGCAATGCTGTAGCAGAACAACAGTTGAACAGATGTACGCATGTATGTATGATATCACAAGCCTGATCTAGGCAAAGTACCGCACAGTCATAGAAGACACATGGGCTATGATACTGTCAGGTTATCCAGACTAGACAAAGGCTTCATCGAATATGCGAAGCGCACCAAGTTATTCGTTATCAGGCAAGCGGGGTACCCAGGGGAGGCGCTTAACCCAGGTTCAATTATCACGGAGCGGTAAACGGGACGATTCAACCGTTGGTCATGGTCTGTCCCAGTCATTTTTTAACCGCCGTTGGTACCTATTTTACTGCACAGACAAATGCACCGAAAATGTTATTTACGAGAGAACAAACAGAGAAAGTGCCTTCTCAAACGTTGCAGATAGAGACGGCCGAAAAAAAGACCAGAGATTCAGGCTACCATGGAATTTCACAAAGCTAGTAGCGATAGGAGTGGAGTATTCAACACACCTTGTGGACTTCAGAGAAACCACCTTTGCCCAACAGATTCAATAAAAGGTAGCGATCATTCAACAGTGGATGATCCTTGAACCGCGAGGCGTCCTCGTTAGCGATTCGTTTGATCTCGCGAATGTGCAAATTGCGCTCTCGATCCAACCGTTCCAATTCCATTTGAATCTCCTTGTCTTCCTTGGCCAACATTTGTTTACGCAGGTCATAGATTTCCAGTTGTTCATAGAACTCATCCACAGACACTCTGAAAAACATCCCACATATTAAAGCACATTACAAACTAAAACGAGAAAAAATATGGAAAACCAGCAACGCATATTGCGACGGTGAGTGTAATAGACGCGCTGTGCAACTTTACTTTGGTCAGAAAGTAGTAAACAAGAATACGAGAACGATTTCCCATCTTGGGTAAATGGAATTCTTCCAAAAGCGATTCTCCCTTCAGCCTTCCTTTCAACTAAACAATCTGTTTTTCCACACCCAACCTTCACATTCAGTATTAGATACACGAAGAAGGATATCGTTTTCGGTCAAGTGATACCTAAAATGGCTCTTTTAATCCGCTTTCGAGAGCCATAAAAGCACTGACAACCTGGCGAGTATAGCATTAATGGGCTACGCAGGAGTTCCTTGTACGCATTCCGCCCGTGTGTAAAGCCATTTATTTTTCTTCTTTTAGCACTTTCACCTGATGTAGTGACCCCGTACGTCTTCTAAGACTTGGGTGATTAAGGTACGCGCGTTTGATTTTTCACAGACAGCCAAGAAACCGATTTGAAACCAGCTTTTCATAATTTTTCCTCCAACCATCGCTCAAATTTTCCGATGGCAATATAACAGATGAAGAAGGAACCGAAGGGGAAACCGCTGTTTAGCCGTTCAATTACACGAATACAACACTGTATGTGGAAACCCATTGGAGCCTTGCTGTCATTTTCGCTTTTTTGTATGTCTAGGGATGGGCAACTCGGCAGTATCTTAGCCCAGCTGCGGTTCATGACTAAGCGGCACTACGCCTGGATCCAAGCTCGCGATTTCGTATATATTCAACGCCAACATAGACTGAGCTGTTATAAACTGGTACATGTTACCAAGAGCACCCAAAGATCATGAGCAGATCCCAATAGTCATAATCAGAAGGTGGTCAACGCCACTTTTGACCCAAATACATGCATGTATACACATGAGGCAAGTCAGAAGTAATATGGATTTCCAAAAGCCGTCAGCCTGCCATCTTCAGGTCACGTATCGTTAAATGGGAAAAATGAAAGCCAAGAAACGATTAAATAAACAGTTCAACACGGAGAAGTACTGAAAACAGAAACCAAATTGACATTTAGAGGTAAACATACTCTTCGCCTTTTGGTTTGGAGCTCTTTTTCCCATCCCCCGTTGTTGGCTTTTTCTTGTTCCATTGCTTCTTTTTACGTTCAATCTCCTCACGTACAACCTCGATATTTTTACGACGCCTGGGGATACATAGGAGTGGATAAAACATGTCGAATTAATGCAAACGACGGATGCTCAATGATTGCAAAAAACTTACTGATCTAATTCCTTGAAGCGAGAACCTTCGATCCATTTTTCTTCGAAATGGGCTCCCTGTCGTTGAGTGACAAACTGACCGAGTCGCAGACGATTTTCCATGACTTTTTGACGCGTGGTTTTTCGTTCTAATACACTCTGAAAGAGTAGGGTATGAGATGATGCGTAAGTGCGAGCATTCCGCGTGTAAAGTCACTAAAGGAGGAATACCGTGTGTTTCTGCTTGCACGTCATTACCACATTTGTAGGGTGTACTCCTAATTGCATATCTTTACGCAAAACGAATCAAGCATTAGATACGAGGTATCAAATCGCAAGCCTGGATGCATGCAAAGTGCCGCATAGTCAGCGATTGCATGTAGGTTAAGGTAACGTCATGTTGCCAGGGTCTGTAATGGAGAACGGCAGTGAGACTCGAGTGTGTCTCTGCATGCGGCTTAAATTTTTTGGCACGTTAGCATGGCATAACCAACGCAGCATGAGGAAAATTAAAGTCCTTGGTCAAGGAATTGTATTGCCTTCAATCATCACTGTTGGAAACTGTCAGGTTGAACCAGTACATTATTTCACATATCTTGGTTCAACCATTGCGGATAACCTTTCGCTAAACACGGAGATTGATAAGCGAGTTGGCAGAGCAGCTGTTATCATGAGCCATTTGAACTCGCAACCGCAAGTTAACCGAGAAGACAAAAATGATGGTATACTGCGCGCGTACCGAATGCTTTATTTTACGGCAGCAAGCTTTGGACCATTCACGCAAGACGAGAATGGATGCTAAATTTACGAAGCTTCCGCCATATCTTGAACATATCGTGAATGGGGGGAATTAGCGAACGCTGAAACGCTTTCTAAAGCTGGTCTACAGAGCATGTTCATCCTAATTTGACAGCGCCGCCTACGCTGGCTCAGTCATGTGTACAGAATGGAAATGGTCGTATTCTATGGTGAGTTGAAACCTGGAAGTCGAAGAAGAACTTGCTCTTGGCCGCTCACATTGGAGGCACAGTGTAAAGCGTTATGGCCAAGCAAGGACAGAGCAGATACTGTTCTTGGCTGCTGAACGTAGATGATACCACCGGCGCGGAAACGACGCCGATCGACCGATTAGTGCCTATCGCTGCGAGAGAGGTTGTTGCTCCCAAATCGGAGTCATTCTAAAAAGTGCAGAGTACGAAACCATCATCCGCTTGTGATGTACATCCATGGTGGACATCGACCAAAGGAGGCCAACAACAACAACAACAAAATTCGCAGTTCTGAAGTACACTGCATAGCACATGCTTCAGGTTAACGACATTTCACGTGTGTGTGTGAATAAAACTAACCTTTTCAATCAGTAACTCTCGTATTACTTCGCGAGACCGCATGGAGCAATCCTGTAATTTGACCACATTTTCACATTGAATCGTGAGCTCACGTTGCAGTTCCTCGACTTGCCGCTGCAAACCTTCAATGGTTGCTGTGACGGAATTGTTCGCGGGAAATGGACAACCCGACTTGATCGGAGATAAATTCATAGTCAGCTGATCGTCGCCAAGCTCAAACATGACTCGTGAATTGAGATAGTCATCGGTTTGCACCGCGCAATGGCTCTTGGGTGTTTGCAATGCGATTGACGGAGTACTCAATGAGCCTACCAAAGTGGATGTCGGACAGCAATAATGTGTCTGTCCGGATAGGGAATGTGAAGTGCCAAATGATGGGACAGCTGTCGGAGCGAACGAGGCGGATAGAGTAACCGTGGTAGAGGGGAAGGAAGACACGTGGGTTTGAGCGATATTTGCTGGGAGCATGAGAGACATGGGAATATCACCGGAACTATCACTCAGGCTGGCAGCGTTTGTCAACTTCGCAGGAGACTCAGCCACCGGTTGGGCACTTTGAGAAGAAGTGGGAACGATGAGGTCTGCACTAGAACTTGTGGTGATCATATCAGTGAAATGGGATTGCAATTGATTTGGGACTGCAGCTTGTTCGGAGGAAACGTCTGTTGTTGGAGACTGTAACAAAAATTGAGAGAAAAATCATAACTATCGTGTGCAAGAATAGGTAACTGTGGGGTAAAATTCTAGTGGAATACATACCGGACTTTGAGGACGTGCGATTCGTATGGGGCTGTTAGAATCACAAGAAGCATACAGCGGTCCGGGATGGGACTAAAATCAAAGAAACACATGTCATCATAGTATGGAATGTTGCAATTTTCGACAAGTTAGGCGAGCACCATCGTCAACGAAAGCGGTAGACTAATATCACAGGGACGCATCGCTGAAACATTATCACCGAGACACACGCACCTAGCAAAAATCGAGGTTAATGTTTAAAATGGTAAGGCATAGATGGCTGGGTAGAAGCAAAATTAAATATCACCAAGTAGGTTCATTTTGACTTTTACTGTCAGAATTTTATAGCGAAATTTCCTCAGTATTACAAGTGTCAGGCATCCAAGACAGCCAGTTAAGGTAGTTTCCACATTGCAGCAAAAGCATGAGACAAATATTAGATCGTCTCCGTATGTGCTATGTTTTACGAAATAGGCTTTTGCATAATTTTTCCATCGCTTCTCAGTAGAATAAGAAACCTCGAGGCTGGAAAAGTGCAGCACACTGGTAGACTGCACATGGGCTGAGATATTGTTAGGTTGTCTAAGCCTAAAGATAAAGAGGATATGGACAACCGAAATGAGCCTCTAGCCTGTTCTCGCGTGTGGCTCGTTGTCAGAGCCAAACCAATTTAGCAGAGTGAGCAGAGCCGTACATAAGTACTGCACAATTACACGTTCGAAAGACCAAGCGTCAATGCATCTAAAGCAATTAACAAACAACTTTGTTCCGTTCAAATAAACTAATTAGATATTTAAACCTACAGGATTATTGAAAACGGACTCCAATCATGCTGACTGCTCAGAAATTGGAAGTGACAGTGGAGAGGCAGAAATGTTTCGGTTGCATGTTAATGCCAGTTATACTATCATTATGAATGCAGTACCGTACTGGTGTGTGAGTATACAATAGATGGCCAAGAGAAAGGAAGCGCGACGACGACTGCAGAGTAAATATATTTGCAAGATATGAACATAATGGAAATCGGTGTTAATTTCAAAAGATACCTGAGACAAGTAATTAGATAAAACATAAAATTGAAGAAACCCACCTTGAACAATTCGTCAATCCTCTTTGATCCTCGATCTTGATGGCAAGATTTCCGTAATCGCTGGTTGGGGGTGTCGTCAAAGGTAACGGGTCTGCGCCGCTTTCGTTGTCCGCTCCTGGGTTGTTGATTATTCGGATTTTCGGTTGCATGTACAGGCGAGATTGCTTCACATGATTGAAGCCCTGTGGGATTGTGCGTAGCAACCATAGATTGCAAAGGTGACCTGTGGGTGGATTTCGAAGGACTGGTGGTAGATAGCGGGACAGCACCTGCATGCTCAGAGTTCGATCTAGAAGTGCCGGTATTGAAGTGGTAGGTATGATGTGTTTGTCCGGATGGACTGACAAAACGATTTAGATCGGTACCAATGACTTCAGAGAGTACGTTTGGATCGTCAAAAGAAAGCAACATTGGCGTTGAACGCTTCGGAGTACTGGGTTGCGGTAAGCGATCGGAATACATATCACCCAACGAATCAGTGACAGTTAGGCGGGGCAAAGCGGAATAATCCTGCTTATCCAGACCCGAATTATCTGAATCAGCAACGATACACTTGCTGCAGGCATTAAAGTTCCCAGTAGGACTGTTAGGGACCAATGTGCGGTCGACTGTCTTGACAACTTCATCGCCATTTTGAAATTGTTCAATTTCACCAACCGGAAAGCTTTGGCTCGAATTGGCAGTTGCCTTTACGGACTCCAAGTTGAACGAACAATCGTCCAAAGCAATGGGAGCGAACCCTGCACCTGCTTCATATTTCATTTCGGAATTCCTTGGTTTAGAAAGCGGATTGGAGCCCTGGATCCGAGCTTCGAGCAATTCATGTTTGCGAGGATCAACATTCAGAGGCATTATTGAATAAAGCACCTAAAAAATACACGCTCAGCGTCAAGGAAATTTCAAAGCAAAACGATGGGTTAAAGGAAGTTTGAACTTCAAAGCCACATATGGTATGATATGGTACGAAAGCACAAGCCTGATCCAGGCAAAGTGCCACATAGTGAGAGACTACACGTGGGCGATATTACTGTCAGGTTGCCCAGGCCTAGACAGATATATGAGAAATAGAGAATAAAGATGGTAGTGAGACTCCAGCATGTTTCAGCATGCACTCACTATCCGTGGTCAATTAATTTAGCACGGTGTTAGCCGCACAGCACCGAGGTATTGTACGATTGCACATAAGTGCACTACATATAGTTAGGGTTTAAGCCATGACGTTGAAACAAAGATCCATATCTGCAGACACTTCCTTCACACACACATCACGATCGTTTTCGTGCAAATTGCTCTCAGATATGGACAGTAGGATCAGTATGCGTTGAAACGGCGGAGAAACGGTAAACAAAGTTTGAACTTCAAATCCACTGTTTGATAATCCATGCAAGCCAATCTAATAGATTAATTATCTTTTTGAGAAAAATAAATTCACTTATAGTATCCAAAAACAAACAAGTCGACTGGACTCGAATCTGAAGATGACATTTGAAAGGTGACACCAAAATTGCACTTGAGTGAAAACGGTGTACAGACGAAGCATGGACTGCTATCGAATACAATTATTGTTGTGATGAGATTATGTCTGAATGCAGTGTGTGAATGAACTAAATGATATTGCATGTCGGGGACCATCTTAAACGTGACTTATCTGTATGAAATCAAAAGCTTAATCCATGCAAAGTGCCGCACAGTCAGAGACTCCACGTCGGCTAAGATACTGTTAGGTTGCTCAGGACTAGATAGATACGAGAAAGAAAATAGAAAAGAAAATGGCAGTAAGACAACAGCCTGTTTCAGCATGCAGCTCACTACGTGTGACCAATCAATTTAGCACGGTTTTAGATGCACCACACAGAAGTACTGCACGATTGCACATCTGTTGAGATAATCATAAACAACGACAGCAGAAAATCCCGACTACATAACTGCAGTACCACAATGCCAGTAAAATTTTAAATAGATGCCGGGGTGGATTAAAGAGCTACATAATTTAGCGAAAATAATCGCAGTGGAATGAAATGCTAAAAGCTTGACTGCAACATATATTTATTCATTTTTTGAAATAGTATAGCAATATCAGCACAGCATCTTCATTGTGCGTTCCAATGCACGGGTGTGCAATTGTGCAGAACTTTTGCGCTGTGCAGCTAACCGTGCTAAATTGATTTGCAACCGGTAGTGAGTTGCATGCGAAAACACGCTGGAATTTCACTGCCATCTCTATCTTCCTTTCTGATATCTGACTAGACATGGGTAACCTGATAGTACCTTAGCCTCGTGTAGTCCGACTGTGCGGCACTTTGCATGGATCAGGCTTGTGACTTCATCATAATCGACTGTCATGCTTAAAAAGGCTTTCCCTGACATTCTACTCGAAAACCAAAGGTTAATTAAACACTACAATCTAACTGTAAAAATACTACCACAGAACATAATTTGTAAGAAGGCACCGCGAAGTTAGATTGCAATTAGGGACGCGTTTGGTTGTGAAAGCTTTTGTCTGCTTGAATCAAGTAGCACTTTGACCACCCATAAAGCCACGCTATTTTAAGTTAAGTGAAATAAACAAGGCCGAGTTAGGGAAACTATCACATATACATCCAAACTTGTATGTAAACACAAGCCTGATCAAGGAAGTGCCGCACAGTAATAGACTGCACATGGGCTAAGGTATCGTCAGGTTACCCAGGCCTAGACGGACATAACAAAAATAGTAATGGCAGTGAGACTCCGCATGCAGCTAACTACTTGTGGCCAATCATTTTAGCAAGCTGTTAGCTGCACAGCACAGAAGCACTGCGCGATTCCACATTCATGAAATTAGTGATCATCATCATCATCATCATAGACAGCATTACACCGGTAGCGCGTACCGAATGCTTAACTGCCACACAACCATGAAAAAGTAAAATCCTAAAAGATGGGGAAGGGTGGGACTTAAATAGCTACGGATTCAATAGAAGAGTAAGCACAAACAAACGGGGTAGAGGTGCCTACACCTCGAATGGAACATGCATTCAAACAAGTTTCGTGAACGAGTAGACGAGTTATGCGACATCAGCATGGCAGCTTCCTTGCGGCTTTCACTGCCATGCATCATAACAAGCTTTTCTCGTCACTCCGCTTGACAACATACATTGTTAAGCAAACACTCCAAGAAGATGCTTAGTGCAAGACCGCCATTGAACACGGTTTCTGGACATATCCTGAAGCATAACTAGCCATTGCGATCTCTGATCGCGGGGACACCAGCCTGGAAGACGCGCTGCACCGACTTTGGAAAGGTTACGAGTAAGGGTTTTTAACTGCTTATGCCATGTGACGGTTTGGCCACCTCGAGGTTTACGTTAATCTGGATAAATTAGTGATTACAGAAGAACTGAAGAATTCTAAATAAAAATGCTCATTTGTATGCATTCCCATCACACACACTGCAGGCGAGTTTCATTTTCTCATAAAATGCGATACAGTGATTTAGGATTAAAGAAATTATGACCACTTATTGGCGTCACTCACTTAGGTTTGCAGCCATATCACGTAAGGCTTCCAATCAATGTTTAATTGGATCTTTCGAACCCACATAGGCAAACGAACATTTCCCACTGTGTCTAGTGATTGAACTGCTTTATCCCAGCACGTCACGTCCTTCACAGACCACCCAATTATGTTTTGAAGACTGCGAAAAATGCACTGTATGGTAAGCGGCGATTAGGAATTCTTAAAAGGTGTCTCAACCATCGCAAACGAGCTAGCATCAGCATTTATCTCAGTCTTTTAGTCCTTTTAGAATATATCCGTTGGCTTGGTTTTTGACAACCATTGTTTGCGTATGATTGCACGCATTTGGTGGCAGCATCACGATACAAATATAGATGTTTGTTAAGCCCAAGAGGCCATGGACTGACAGAAATGCTAATACTTGCTCGTTCGCGATGATTGCGGCATGTTTTAAGAATGCCTCATCATCGTTTGCTATTTCGCGCCTGATTCGTAGAGCCTGGGATAAACGAACGGGTGGCCAGTCCATGGCATAGCGCGCATTGATGAAGAAACTCACTGTATCGCCAGGCTCACTGGAACGTATTCGTTTTCTAGATATCATCCAAAAGATAGATCTACTAGTTCGTAGGAAACCTTATGCAATATGGCTGCAAACTGAAGTAAGTGGCACAAATGTCATTTATTATTATTTACCACCATGACAATCACAAATAACTCCAATTCAATAGTGCATCAGCCGTCGCGCAAGATAAATTGGATCATCATACATGCTGTATACAGCAGGGCGGGTAAGCGAAAACAAGCTACTGCTGGCCCTACTCTTCAATCTTTTTCTGTCCCCTTTCCCTACCCGCCTTTTATTTTTTTATCCTTCAGCGTCGAGTGTGACAAGCGGCCGATCAAACCTTTTCGAAGCTCAACATATCCTAAAACAAAAACTCGATTTATAAAAGAGTGCGCATCTGCATTCATAGGTGCCATGAATGTATGAATGCTGCGTCAATCAGGCAAGCAAGCTGCTCTTGTTCTCGATCTAGAATCGTTGTCTATCGGCATTTGTTGCATGTCAGAGACAAGAATTTGTGATCCCTCTATGATAATCGAATTGATTGCATCGACTCTTTCCAACAGGTATTTTTGCGTTGCTCAAGGTGACTTTTGCTTCCTCTTTAGACCAAGCGGGTGTAGGTATAGCTTCGAGTTCGCGTGCAAAAATCTTAATTTTAGACTAAATTCCCGTCAATTGCAAGATGTGTGCCACTTCTATTAACACTACTTCCCGAACTCAAAGTAAGCGCTGCTTATTCGTAGTAGACACTAATGATCCGACTAATAGTAGCACTGATGAACGCAAATATATCTTCTACGACTAAATTTGTACACTCTTACGGCGCGCAAAGAGTTCTGATATCAGTATTCTTGCTGGGGATATAAATGCTCAACTTCGTCGCCTAGATGTAACTGAGTCACGACTCGGTGGTTCATTCAGTGTCGATGCTCAGCTGACAGATAATGGTGAACGCTTTCTTCATCTATGTGTACAGCACATACTATTTATTAGTAACAATTCGTTTATGCTTAAGAAGAGGCAGTGTGCAGCTTGGCGTCCGCCTAACGATGATCAGCCATGGACAAATTGACCATCTCGCCATCAGCACTAGATGGAGAGGCTGCATTGAGAACTGTCGCTCTTTCTGGAACACTAGCGTGGATAATGATCACGCGCTCCTTCGATCAAGATTTGCATTAAAATTTTCTGGTTGAAATACAGTAATCTTTAAGCGCACGGCTTTCAAGAAGCCACAATTCTGCAAACCTATCGCGGCGGTTTAGTAGATAAACTTCCCACTGCGGTGTCTGAAAATATCACACAGCAGTGGAATGCGATTGCTACTGTAATATACAATGCCGCGGAGTCCGTGTGGCAGTTCCATCTATAGCACTGGATTTCCCAGGCTAGCATTCGATTACTGAAAGAAAGGCGAAGAACTCCTTCTGGTTCGCAATATAATGCAGAACGAAGACGGATCTGAAATAATCTCAAGCGTAGCATTCGATCAGATACGGAAGCGTGGTGGCTGAAAAATGGAGGAAATGGAGGTAGCCAGTTGACTCGTTGGATGGAGCATTTTCATGAGCAATTTTGTCGACCAGCAGCACATGGTTCATTGTCTTCTACTTTGTGCTGTGAACCATGGCTGGTTGATTTAACGCATCCGAGCGAAGAAATCAAGCTCGGTATTGAGTCAAAGATTCATGGATTGGCATCGCTTCTGTTCAAGGAGTGTTGCGATGTTCTATTAAGCACTCTAGTTGATATTTTTCTCAGGTATGGGACACGGAAACTATTCTCTGGTGATGAGAGAATCTATAATCATACATATTTTCAAAAAAGGTGTGCGTACTTTACGCTCTAACCACAGGGAAATAAGCCTTACGCCCGTCATTAGCCGACTTCTTTCTTTAGTATGTCTTCAGCGCCTTACATTACACATGGATAAGCAACTATTTGATTTAGATTATGCCGACCACGTAGTTCTACTGTTCGATTCTTATGCGGTTGCTCAGTCTACTTTAGACCGACGAGGTAGTATCATACCATCCTTCAGTATGCGATTTGCACCTTACAAGTGAAAAGTTCTGTTACAGTATATTGATCCGATAGAAACAACGCCAAGCCACAATAATGAGGAACCTTCGACTATCGACTGTTTTAAATACTCGGATAGTTGCATTACTAGCAACGCTTGTTTAGATAAGGCGATCTCAGTTCGCATTTCCAGAGCTACGGTAGCTTTTCGTAACTTAAGGCATGTGGCGTCAAACAGGTTTGTCTCTAGAGGGTAGGGTCTACAAGGTTACAGTAGACGTGGTTTTACTCTACGGATGTGAAACCTGCCACTTATAAAAGAAGAAATAAGACGTCAACAGGTTTTCGACAATCGCTGTTTCCGCGCATGCGCTGGAGTTACTTGGCACCATCGGATGCGTAACACAACTATTCGTAATAGAATCTTTGGTAGCAACGTAGACATCTAAAAACAAGTTAATGTGCATAAACTTCGCTGGTTATGCGACGTATTGCGAATGGGAAATCAGCGTTTTCCTAACGCGGTTTTGTTTGCCACTCCTACCTGGGAATGGCGTCGCTGTAAGGTTGGCCAGACTATGACTTGGCTCAATAAGATGAAGGCTTTGACCGTTAAACTACCTGCGGCTGGTGCGATCCGTCTTCCATGTTGCGGTCTAAAAGTTGAGAATTCACTGTGGCCGCTTACCCTTAGCGATATGGCCCCAAATCGTGTTCAGTGGCGGTTTGATTGTAGACATCTTTTTGGTGTGTGATTAATCGTGTATGTTGTCAAGTGAAAGCTTCTTATGATGCGTGACAGTGAAAGCCACAAGGAAGCTGTCATGCTGATGTAGCTCCACTCGTTCACCACATTTGCTTGAATGAATGTTTGATTCGAGTGTTTGTGCCTAATCTTTTATGGGTTCGGTAGCTTTTTAGGCCCCACCATTCCCCCTATCTTTCAGAATTCTTTCGTATGTCGTGGTTATTGCGAAAGGGTATCGAAAACAGAAAGTCGGCGGCCACAGTCCGCACGGACAGACTATGATCTGGGATGTCATTCTCAATCAGAAGAGATACACTTGACGATATAAGCATAACAATTGACTAGTTATAGAGTGACATAACTAAATGTGAGACTCGTTAGAGAACGGCTCTAATCCTATGTGGTGTTTCACATTTTTTAGGTGAAGATACATGTTATACCAGGAAGCTTCGAAAGCCAGATGGTCCAGGGCTTCTTGCAGCTACCGGAAGATTACTATTGATACAACTGCCAAAGCAGGTAAAAAATGCAGTTCTTGATTGTAGGGACTTAGTGCAGTTTATGTGGGATCTATAATGATAAGCTATGTATATGTATAAAAGCACAAGCCCGGATCAGGTAAAGTGCCCCACAGTCAGAGACTGCACGTGGGCTACGATACTGTCAGGTTGCCCAGGCCTAGGCAGATGATAAGCTATTATACAGCATAGAAAGCTCAGAACTATTGGAATGCATGACCCCAAAAGCAGTACTTCGTAAGAAACTTGATGCACTTTCCGAACATCTAATCTATCGCGTCATCAAAATCAAGATCGTTATCGTAGACTGCTTGTGATTACCGCGTTGTTTTAGATGCATTATTGCTTGCTTTTCGGGTATCTGTGATACCTATTGAAACGAAAGACAGATGCTGCCACGAACCGAATTCGGGACATACTGAAGTTAGGCTATCGTCGTGAAAAAAAGTTTGGAACTTGCAAATCATGTGTTCGCAATAACAAGTTCAAACATCCTAGAAACAACTTGGTTACACAATACACTATAGGGACGTAACGTTGTATAGGTGTGCAATTGTGTAGTATTTCAGTACTGCACAGGTAATACCATACTAAATTTATTTTCAACCGATATTAAGCTGTATGTGAAAAACGCTGGAGTTTCACTGTCATTTTAAAATGTTATTTTATACTTGTTTGCGTAGGATTGTGATGTGATATGAAAGCACAAGCCTGATCCAGGCAAAGTGTCGCGCAGTCAGAGACTGCACGTGGGCTAAGATACTTTCAGGTTGCCCAGACCTAGACAGATATGAGAAAGTAAAGAGAACAGGAATTGTTTAGTGGAGGTTTAGTTATTTAATAGATGACACTGTCGGCGTGATTTTTTGGTAGAAAAGTACACCACTTCACCACCATGTGTATCAAAGACCAACAGACGTCTCAATACCGTTTAGTCTATAGAATAAACGATTTCGAGATACATAAATGGAGAGTTCCATTAGCTACTTCAATAAAACAATTGTTTCGAGAAACTCTTTCGTATAGCATCATCAACCAGTAGAAAGAATTTAAATTTGACTTTAATCGAATTTGTGTTGTTAAGTGAGAGGAAAAGGGATCGACAAGGTCTTCGCATGGTTGAATAGCACATTAGTTTCTGATACTCAATCCACAATCTGTAATTTATTACGAAATTTTGTAGGCTGTTTCAGAGAGGAGTTTTATTCTGTCTTATTTCAATACCGTACCATTTTACTAATAATCCCTTGAAAAGATGTTTCGCTGCGTTGTGACGAACGTCGAAAGCTCAGAGATTTCCTATTGCGGATCCTGAGATACAAAAAATTATACTTATTCTTTATTAAATTTGATGCAGAAAATCAGATCAGATTGCATGCGATCCTACAGCGTGGCTATGGTACAACCAAATGCTATTTCAAACCGTGGATAGTCGATTGGTTCATGCATGGTTCACTTACCGGAGTACCTGACAGTTGCATTGCTCAAAAAATTGTGAGAAAAAAGCAGCAACCAACCACATAAACTTTGAGGTTTCTGGCGAACAGCTGTATCTATTAAAACAGTTGCGCCGTGTTTGAAACTAAAACACTAACGCACATTTATCACGGGTGCTCGATATACTATGATTGTTTCTGCAGTACCGTCTCGAGTTTTAAGCAACGTTTGGACCGCAACTGGGTAAGTTTTTTCCTTAATACTCTCCCTAATTGTTATGCAAGCTTAGGTAGTTCACCTTTAGGGTTACCTCGTAAATCAAATAAAGGCTAGAGTTCTCTGTTTTTATTATACATGATTCTACTTCAGCTGACCTTTCACCGTGCTGGTGAACAGAAACTGCTTTTTCTTTTCCCAGCATCGGTTATAACGCGGTACGCCCTAAATACAATCCGGATAATCTCTTGGCATCGTGATGGTCGAAGATTTCAAATAGACAAAAAGAAAAAACGGTTTGGCAGTGGTGGGTGCTTCTCTGCAGCTTACCACCGAAAGAAATTCTGGACGCTCAATTGGCTCGTTATCCACATACTATCCTGTGCAAACTGAACTGAACTCAACAGAATATACGATATCAAAAAATATAAATAGGCCAAATAGATGTGCAGACTTCACGAACACTATCTGCTATATATTACAATATTTATGTAGCTCAAAGTAGGGTTAATCACCTAGGACGTAGGAAAATAACACTAAATAAAAGTATATTGAAATAAATCGAAAATTCGTTATTATCCGAAAAGTGAAATATTAAAAAATTCAAAATTTTAACCGATGCTAATTCGTACAAGTCGGTTATCATTTTTACGATATGATGTTCGCATCAGTTGCAATCGTATGGCAAAATAACAGCTGAGAAACATACCAAAGGTCATAACAGAATTTTGAAAAAATGCGCCTATAAATTTCATTTGCCGCAGTGATAATTCAAACAATATCTAAGGGTTGTACGCCTATTTAGGATTTGAATATTACATAAGGATAATGTTAGACAAGTTCGAGTGGTTAAAAAATTGTGAAATAGGTATTTTGATGACCGTATTGATGAATTTCGCTTATGCTCAGTGTGTGATCAGCGGGCAATAATGTTCCGAAAATTTATATAAGTAGCTATTACCTAAGAAATGGAAAAAAGTATCATAAGACCTATGTTTCGAAGTTTTTGTCCCAGCCTTCCTGCTAATTATAGCCATTTGAATGACTTATGCTCTCGGAAGTATCCTGATTATAATCAACATCAAAATTGATATCATTCTCGCGTGTGTGGGGATAGTAGTCAACAGCAATGTGAGATTAGCAAAAATCGATCATGCATAAGTAATTTGCTCTTGGTGCGTTGGTTCTATAGAATATTGACTGATTCTATTCAACCACTTGTTGTTCACATTATCGATTTCTATAAGCCGTTCGACTATTTGGCTATTTCGACTAGGATCTGTACATTGTCAGTAAACAAGATGCAACGTGAACTCAAGCCGGTTTCCAGATTGTTTACAAAAATAAAAAGTGCGGTGGACCAAGCACATTGAGTATCGCCGATTCTTCAGAACTTACCCCTGCAATCTTAACATAGTGCGGTTGGTTAGGAAGCTGTCTAAACATTGATGTACTTTACCTGTGATGGCACACATCTTTAGCTTGTGCAAAAGATATCTATATTTTGTTGAGTCAAATTCGTCTGCACATCGTGCTTGTGCCCGTGCCGTGCGGTGCTATTATTTTGAGCTCCTGTTAATCAGGATATACTGTTCTTACACTTACACGTACGTGGACATATTATACCTTGTTGGACTCCTCTCAAATTCAGCTTTCTGGATATACCACTCTCGTAGCGGTATTCGATAATACGAGCAAATTCGGATTTATCGTGATTTTCCCATATTGGATCTACGCGTGCAACTCTGTTTATACGCTTCAAGTCCTCAAAGGGATTAACGTCATCGGAAAGATCTTATTCTTCGCCGTCGACTGGTTATATATTCAACGTCGTGAGAGCAACTACCGAAGCGCAACGCCGGAATCAATTCTGACTTTGCTCTTATTAGTGAGCAACGCTTTTCGTCGCGCTCACCATATTTATCATCGATCGCTCGACAGAACCACTGCCTGTGCACACACATTGAAACAGTACTGCACACAACCCTGACCCGGATTGACCCCGACGAAAAGGATACAAAGCGCACCGGGATGCATGTGCACGGTTTGCCGAAAGTCGGTAAATCCTAAGGCGAGGTCTGTCACGTGTTACGCCTGTTTGTTGAAAGTGCATGCGAAATGTGACAAATCGCTGACTTCGGATTTAGTATCGATTAATAATGGAGATGATTGTCCTGGTGTCTGTTATGTTTGTCTGCTTTGTAAGGCCAAATCAACACCGTCAGCCTCGACGGCGAAAACCCCTGAATATGATATTGAGACGCGTCTAAATGGCATGGAATCTAGTATACAAAAATTAAATGAACTGATAATAAACGTCATAAAGACACCGTCGTTACCCGTCGTTACTGCCGAAGAGCCGGTAGATAATCCATCATACTCAACTTTACCACCAAACCAATCAATGGAAAAGGTTGAATTCCTGCAGCACAGCACCCAGCAGAGTGTTAAAAGCATCTTAAAGCCGAAAAGGTTCACATCGAAGGCCCCATTAGCGAAAGTTGCCTCAAAAGGAATTTATCTTAGTGTTATCTGCACCAACGTGCCAGAGTCGACTGAGACGTTATTTTCGAATAGACATCAGAATGATTTGACTGAATGGTTGAAACTGTGCACTCGCATGAATCTCAAAGCGATCCACC
>JACCGJ010001179.1:43976-59818 GCA_013407085.1 Atriophallophorus winterbourni
ATCGAGCACAAGGTGCCTTAAATAATCAATTTTCTATTTCGAATATTATGAATTACTCCGTAAAAATTTGAATGTCCTAGCGAAAGATTACCTCTTCTAGCACATTTTTGTGTTGTTAATAGAATTAATATGTGTGGCAAGGATTGTCGATACTTCAAAATTTGTCTAAAATTTGGAGTGTGGCTTCACATTAAATTAATTCGTTGTTTCGTTTCTATTTTTCTTATCTCAAGTAGCCGCAAGTCAGTTATTAGCACGGTTCACCATGTTGGTGAATAGAAACCGTATTTTCTGTAACAGCATCGATTATAATAGGTGCCGATTACTAATCTAATGTGCGTCGCGATTATTAGAAAGGATTTAAAAACGGTCAAAATACATACCTGGAAGTGTGGGTGCTTATCGGCCGTTTCCACAAAAGAAATTATGGACGTTCGATTGGCCGACAGTCACTTACATCAAAATTAATTTAAAGTTTAAATGGTCAAAGCGAATCATTTACACGTAAACCTAATTGAAAAAATAGGAAGCATAAAACACAAAGATTGTTTGTCAATAGGGAAATTCGGCTTACCGTATTAAAGATGCGACGTTGGATTTGGTAACATTTAAACTTACCAAGTTCAGCATTAAATATGTTCGTCTTTAGCAGGAAATGAGATGTGGTAGCAGATTGTCAAATTAAAACGAACTCTGACAGCTATACGGCTTCTTAACGATGATGAACAGGTGTTCACTTAGATGATAGACTGTATGGTGCATGGCTGAACAGCATGATCAGGTCACTCCTACCTGAAACGGTACAAAACGTCCAATAGTTAAAGTTGTACATCATCTGTCACCAGGTAATTGTAGCGCGTTGGTATAAGTGTTTGCGAAGGTAATGTTTCTTCGTAACAATGGGGCCATGTTTAAATAGCCTACTACATTGGCTGAAAAAAGGTGTTAAATATCCGTGGGAGTACCTGGTTTGTGAAACTCCAGAAGATCTTTTTGATCAGTGCTAAGGATTAGTAGGACTTTTTGTATACCTCAGAACACTGAAGTAAAGACTTCAAGTTACTGCTAATCCACACACCCAGGTCTTTCTCTTTTGTAAACAATAAAATTTGCTGAAATCCCAGAGAGAATGTGAATTCGACGGACTTACCGACGTTTGACGTTTTACAGTTTTGGATGTTGAATGCTAGTCAGTTTCGTATGGACCACGTAATTTGTGCTTCGATACTTTTTGTAGAATTTGGCAATCTTCTACGGTGCTTTCGCTAGTCCAGACTTTGAAGTCATCCGCAAATAAAATGATTTCAGGTATATCGTTCGCGTACATGATGAAGAGTATTGGCCCCAAGACTGAGCCTTGGAGTACGCCACTTGTAACTTCTACTTGACTTGATTGGCGAGCGCTTGAATACGGTACGTGATCCTAATTACATTTCCATATTCCTTTTTCTTCTATACGCTACACCGATAACTGATAACTTGTGATAATAACTTAAAGTTAAAATTTACGTTTCACGATATTCTATACAATATGCATCTTAAACCATCAATCTCTCGCCGTATTAAAATTCGTAAAACTCCTCAAACAAGAAATTGCACTGTTAGGTTAGATAATGACGCTTCTTTAATCTTAAATAAATTGAAAAAATTAGAATCTGAAATATCAAGTCTACGAACGAAATAACAACTTCTCAGACTTTATTTGGTTCACTTAAACCTTTATTATCTCTTATAAAGCCCACTTCCATTATTGATCATGATATCCTTATACAAACCAATAAATTTGTAGAAACACGTTGTACTGAAATTAATCAAAAAGAAACTCGTTCTAAGAATATCATTTTATTAAATGTCGCTGATAATTATCCTTTAAATGACTTGAAAACATGTTTTCTTACTTCATACGGTATTCCGACAGATTGTGCTGCTTTTGTCCGTTTACGCAAAAACAGTATGAAATAACGAACCCCAATACTTATAAAATTCACCGACAAATGTTTCGTTTCATATATATTAGAGAATAGAAATATTTTGAAATCCATTCCCAGATTTTCTAATGTTACTATGAAGCCTGGCCTCACCCCAATTCAGAAGCGTTTCGGTCGTGAGAAGCGCAAAATTACCCTTATTCCCACAATCCAATCACCTTCTGATTCATCTGAGTGTATGCAGTGTGATTCATCTGTAGTTACTACACCTTTAAAAAGCCAAGATTCATCACCTGCACACGACATAGTTCACAGAACACCGCCACCCACTAAGCGTTCATTTCCCTTACCTACTTTTAAACAGACACAAGCTCTTCTCCCAAATCCTAGCTCATTTAAAAACACGGCAGTCGGGAAGCCCCCAAACCAACAAATAACGTTGGTGAATATTAATAATAAGCGCCCACACGATACCAGTTACCGTATTCAACTACCATACCCCCCTAAAAAGTATAATCAGTCTTCCATTGACTACACCTGGCTTCATAGACCCTCCCCTTACTCCCTTGGTCATTATGATCAACCATTTTAATACTCTAATTATATGACTCAAAATCCTCCATCTTACAACCGATACACATACCAACTAGTACCACACACGCCTTTTTATGACCATGCTATTGTTTTCCAAAGATGATAAATCAAACATTGATTGTTCTAAATCTTTGTCCCAACTTACTTCCCCTCCTTTTAATCCCGATCCTTCTTATGTTAGTATTCTACTTATAAATGCCCGCTCAATTACCCCTAAAATCCAATTGCTAAACTGCTGAACTCAGTAGACATTATTGTTATAACTGAAACCTGGAGCCGAGATGACCAGCCTGACTCAACACATATAGTACCCAATTACCAGATATTCAGGATTTATTATAACCTCACAGCCGTCCTGAAAAACTTGCCACAGAAAAACGATTTAGTGGTATTGGGTGATTTCAATGCCAGAGTTGATGCAGATTACGAGTCTTGGCAAAACTGTCTCGGAAGGTTCGGTGTAGGTAAAACGAATGAAAATGGGCAACGCCTTTTAGAATTGTGCACACAGTTTATAACCAACTTCAATTCGTAGTCGATAGAGTTGCTGGAAACAACGTACTGGTTGTGGCTGGTGACTGGAACGCTCGTACAGGATCAGCAGATTCCGCAACAAACTGAATCCTGGGAAAATTTGGCCAAGGGCAGCGCTGCGCGAATGGCGATCGACTGACCGATTTCGCGGCCTACAATCACCTATGCGTATGTAACACTTAATTCAAGCACCCTAAAAAACACTTGGTCACATGGTACTCGAACGATGGTAGAACGGCGAAGCAGATCGATCATGTTCTAATTCGCGCACGTTGGATGTCTTCGGTGCTCGACTGTAGGTCCTATCGTGGAGCCGAAACAGGGAACGCAGCAGGCACCGATCACACACTTGTTAGCGCAAAGCTCCGACTTCGCCTACTAAACGGCCAAAGGAAAACTCCTAGGAAGCGCTTAAACTTGGAAGCCTTAGGAAACCCGGCCCAACGTAAGAAGCTCATTGACGATATCGCTGAGCGGTTGGATGGGAGTGATGCATCAGTCGAACAACAGTGGTCCAGACTGAAGACCGCTACTCAGACTGCAGCACTAAAAACCCTAGGCACCGCTTCTCGTCGCCGACGAGATTGGATTTCTCAGAACACCATCGAGCTCTCTGCCCGGGCAAGAGACGCCCGAATGCATGGTGCATCTGATTATCGCCTCCTTAGGAGAGCTGCTACACGATCAGCCCGCAAGGATCGTCAGCTATATTGGGCGGAAACCGCATCCGAAATGGAAGCCGCAGCAAGTATAGGAGACTTTGGACGACTGTTTCGCCTGATTCGCAGAGCATCTGGAAGCTGTGGTTTTTGTACGAACCTTCGAGATTCGTCAGGACAGATGATATTTGACCTTCATCAAAAGATAGATAGGTGGGTTGAGCACTTCAGTCAGCTACTGAACCGCCCGTCATCTATCAATGCAGTATTCACTTCCCCGATAAATAGCTGTGAATACCCGGTCAACTGCGAGGCACCATCAGAATACGAGATATCAAGTGTTTTACGACGAATGCAGAATGGTAAATCGCCAGGTGAGGACGGAATTTCCGTTGAACTTATTAAAGCCTGTGCCGACGTATTATTATCTCCGCTACATCGGCTGTTTTGTTCGATCTGGGAGACGGAAGTTTTCCCATCAGACTGGGGGATGTCTATCATTCTACCACTGCCGAAACGTGGAGATAAATCTGTGTGCTCCAATTAACCGGAATAAGTCTAATCGACACCGCTGCTAAAGTGTTTGCAACGCTCCTGCTTAATCGGTTCTCCGCCGAAAGAAATCTGCGCACCAGAGTTAACCAAGGTGGATTTCGCCCTGGGATGGGTTGCGTAGATCAAATATTTACTTTGCGCAGGATCCTCGAGCACCGTGCACGGTATCAACAGCAAACGATAGCTTGCTTTATTGACTTCCGCGCCGCCTTCGACTCCGTAGACCGTGGTTGTTTATGGGACATCATGCTATCGGATGGGGTTCCATTAAAGCTCGTCAACCTAATCAGAGCCTATTACAGCTCTACAAGGGCACGGTTCGTGTCTACGGTGAAGAATCGCGTGAATTTAACTTGCACACAGGAGTCAGGCAAGGTTGCCCGCTATCGCCGGTTATGTTTAAAACTATGTCGTAGGGACTGGATAATGAACGCCGTCTAACAGACTATCAAGGGGCTGCAAATTTCACGGCTCGATGGATTTCCGACCCTGACTACGTGACGATATCAGTCGTTCTTGCGCCAATTACGAAATGAATCTGCAAAAGCGTTTTTAGACCGCATTAGTGCCACTGCCCGCCGGAACAAAGTCGGTCTTGAGATAAACGAGGCTACGACCAAGGCATTTTTATTCCACACAACCAGACATCCAGCCACTCCGGCGTCCAGGTTGTCCATCGAATACGTTCCAGTCTCAAATACAGCAGCTAAAGTATTTTCCAAATGGTCAGGTGAAGATGACAGAAGGTTAGGGTTCGATCGTGATCGTAATGCAGTTTTGCGAGTTGGCAGGCACCCTTTGCGGCAAGAACGGCATCAGCCTAAAAAACATTAGGACGCGTGTTGATCAAGCCAGCGCATCCGCCTGTACTGCTTTATGGATGCGGGACATGACCTTTAAGGGTCACCAGGTGTACCGCACATTAGAAACGTGTTCGACCTTCGGTGCCTTAGGGTATCTTTGGGCATCCGATATACGAACGAGTACTCTGACGCAGCCGTACGAGAGCGTTGCAGCGGACTATGTCCACTTTCCGCTCACATACAACGGCGAAGGCTCCAATGGTTTGGCACGTCCTCCGAATGACAGACACAGCACTTCCAAAACTCGTCCTCGACCCCAAACCCGTTCGCACCTGGCGTCGGCGGCAAGGTGGTCAAGTGAAAACCTGGCTGTCAACGGTGAAAGAGGATGTAGACACCCTGGGTCTGCGTACCGTCTACGGAGTTCGCAGGTGGGAACGAGACTGGATCACGATCTGCAACGATCTCGCCTCCGATCGACGTGCGTGGGCTGTTGCGATCCGAGACATCAATTAAGCCGGCTAATCACTGTGGAGCAAGTCCGCCACCACAAAAAATCTATAAGAAAAAATAATAAATAATAAAATAATAATAAAATACATAATAATGAAATATATAAAAAAATAATAAATAAAATTAATTTGAGTACGTATCAAAACTGAAATGAAATGAACATTGTTAACACAATAGGTTGGAGAGCGAAATCCATTGCCGCCTGATGTCATACTGGAACGATGTCATACAAAATGGTGGTATGTTCGAAATTATTTTCTGCAACGTTGATGTTTAGTTCAGTTCAGTTCGGTTCAGTTTAGTTTGCATAGGATAGTAAGTGGTTAACGAGGCAATCGAGCGTCTAGATTTCTTTCGGTGGTATGCCACAGAAGGGTGCCCACCACTTCAAACAATATCTTCACAAGGTTAATGTTGAACTGTCATTACTTTTGTTTCAATGGTTCGATTGACATAGTCGTATAGACGAAGTGAGTCGTAATGTTACGACCTAAAATGATTTATCAATTCCATTCAAATTTTTGTAGGGTTCAAAATGACGATCAGTCATAAATCGCTAAACATTTTTGAACAACTTTTTTCCTATTTATGCACATTTATATCTGCCAAATTATCATCGTAATTAAAATCTTTCATCTAACGGATACTCAATTGTCAGCACAAGTGTTCAATTGCATGTAACTGAACCTATGAGTTTGTGGTTAGATTTTGATACTTACTAGAACACGGGGAACCATAAAATTGAACATAAATCATAAATGTTTTCAGAATTGTTTTAAATATTTTCAAGGTCATGTTCCCAGGTTAATCAGCTGTGGACACATACTAACAGCTGATTCTATTTCTTTATATTCATTTGTTTACGAGGTCCAATATCGTGAAAAGCCCATCAAACCTATGTATGGAACTTATTTCCTCGATTTTCAGTTCATCATCGGTAACAACAAGAATTTACGAGATGCAAATCCTCACCCACACGTTATCCACAAATCGGGAATCCACTTTGGCAACCTTCATTGAAATTTGTGTATAGCAGAATGAATTTAGCAATATTCGATTCAATTGGTAATCTTTTTAAATTCATATTTCGTTCTAGGTACTGATGATACATCTTCAGTCATTTCAGCCGCATATTCTCTTGGGCAAACTGTGATCGCTAATTGCTCTAAGAAATTTGAAAAGTTTATCGATTACATATACGCCGATTCCAATCGATTTGTCACTGAAAATGCTCGTATAACATCATTGAAGTCCGATTCTGTATGTTTTAATGTTCTCACTTATACTCACTCAGTGCTCTCATTCAACGAAAGCTGATATAATTCTCGTGATCGAAACAATTCTGCTGAGTGACAACTGCGATGTTCATAGCGAAGAAAATTTGACTGCTGTCCTGTGTGAGAGATGGATAATTCGTCATCACATTGATTGGTTAGTATCGTAATTGGTTGTTTTTTCGAATTTTGACAGTAACTTCATCTCATCCTTCAAATTCTTCTCGAGTACGCTCAATAGCCAAGTCTTAGTAAAATTGTAAATAAATCTAAATAAACGAAAAATGGATATTTCATATAAGGCATATTTAATAACCGTATGGCGAGAGTATCAGTATCAGTATCATTATCACAGGGCGATATTCGACCAAGTCGAAACGAGTGCCCAGATTCTTTCGGAGGTGTGCTTGAAAACCCGCCACTACCAGGATTGATTCGTAAGTACACAGGCGTGTGTAACTGTGAATGGAAGATGGGAGAGGTCTCACCACCGAAAGGTGAGAGTTTTGATGGTGGCCATATTACGAGACCAAACCTTTCGGGGAAAAGTTTTGGATTGAAGCGGCCTTTTCGGTTTCGAAACAACTTTTTTCACAGTTCTCAATAATGAAGGAATCTTACGAAGGTTGCAATAATTACTGACTATCTAAGCGAACTCGTCACGTGACTTTTTGTGCTTAGACGGATTGAAATTATCACGTGCTATTGAATCTACGGAGCACTCGAAACAATGTTGTACTTGTTGTCCATATTATTCTAGTGTGATTCGCCCACTATCGAAATGTTATTACACCCATTTCGGTAGTGTTGCTGTGTGCGTCTTTCAGGTTGCAGACCTGTTATTTAAACACTGCTGCTGCTGCTGTACATTTAAAATGTTTATGAATATTAATTTACTTTTGTTCAAATGATAAAATTCACTACGACAACTCAGGGCCCCGTCTATTAGGCTAAATAATGTCGTGCACGGATGTGAAATCGAACAGTACTTCAGTGCTGTGCGGGTAAAACCGTGGTAATTTGAGTGGCCAAGAGTTTTGAGCTGTATGCTGAAACAGTCTAGAGTCTCACTACCATTTTCGTTTTCTTTCTCATGTCTGTAAAGGCCTGGGTAACCTGACAGTATCTTAGTCCACGTACAGTCTATAACGGCGTGGCACATTGCCTGGATCAAGCTTGTGCTTTCATACTGAGCACTATTTCGTACCGATTGAATATACGCCGATACTGTGGATAGCGGCCTGATGACAAATTAAAAACTGTAAATTCACCAGAATATAAAATAATGGCATGTTAAGAAAATAACATCTAATCGTTTTTATCTCAGCCGAATAAGACTAATGTGGATTCTGAAAATTGTGGATTTCCATCTAACAAAACATAAAAAGACCGATCTTTTGCAGTAATGATAATAGAACATCTTATAAACAGCATCGACCTTCATGCTTTCAAGTCTTCAATACTCATTGCCAGTAATGAGCTACTTGCAAAAATACACTGCTATCATGTGGTCAAGACTTTGGCAACCTGACGGTTTCTCAGCTCATGGTCAGTTCATGAAAACGCAGCAGCTTATCGGAGTCCAAGTTCCTTGTTTGCATACATACACCTTTCTAGGCGTAGTCTTTCGCAGCATACGAAGTTGCATTCATTGAAACAATAAAGATGCTGCTCGTCATAACTATTTGCTTATCTTGCTTACATGTTGTCCTATACACTTTTAATAAACTGCTAATCTGACCCACCTTGCTTGTCACTGCCTGTTTCCAGATGTATGCAATGTGATATTGGTGTTGATGGTTCATACGTTACTAAAGTTGAAATCTCTCACAAAACGCACATAGCGATTTGTAGTTCGTGCTGCTTGTTGAATTTCGTTCAACAGACAACATTAGTGCTCGCGTTACCCTATGGTGAAACTGGTTTTTAACGCTTCACATCAAGTTTATCAGCACAGTTTTTGACAATGTACTAGTCGATTTGACCTATCTATATTTTTTGATGAATATTTTTGATTGTTCATGTGTCACAAGTTAAATTCCATTTATTAGATCGCTACGTGAGATTATGTTATGCTTTGTTTTTTACTCTCTAGCTTACCCAATTGCGAAAGCGTTTTGTGCAACGAAATCAAATCAGAAATTGATTCTTATTTCAAATCATCGCCTTTGTGGTTTTGGTTGAAAGAACACTTTCAATCTAAGCGTTACAAGCTGACCCATAGGTAAGTTCGCTTGTTAGTATAAAATTTGCTCTTATATGGTTATAAACTACGTCATTACATTTGTGTGAACATATAAACCATCCTAAAACTAAGCTACTAATATCTTGTGTACTAAAATTTAGTCACAAATGCATATTCCATTTTCCATGCATGACCATATGGTAGTACATTTATCACATATTACAAACCCAGCAAATTTCGCGACAGATACGAAACAGATATTGTTAATTTTTTGTGAGTATGCTACAATTTTCGACACTGCTTATCTTAAATAATTTGGGATGTCATCTCCATGAGTTTTAATGGACGCTGTTTGCGCTAATGACTCTCATCGGCACCCATATCCAAGTTTTTCTAAAACTTCTAAACGATATTGAATTATCCTTAGTACAAACTATGCAACCAGTTGTTGTAACCCCTCGCGTCATCAACTGTCCTAACAGTCATAGACTGCACGTTGGCTGATATGTTGTCAGGTTGTCCACGCACATGGACAGGAGCACAGGTCTGGAGCCAAAGTGCCAAGGAACATGAAGCAGTAAAAGAAGATAAACAAGCGCGTAAAAACAAAGCTGACCAGCAGAATTTGCAACGATGTGAAAAAAGCAGCTTGTTCAAGATTTGTTTCGCTGCATGTGTTTTGTGTTTATTGTTTTGATAAAATTCGATACACTGGCATTGGATAAAAAATATGCTGCATGATAAATTGCATTATCATTACGGACTTCTGTTTGCAACCATATCACCTAATTTTTCAACCCAATATTAGATCCCACCCATACAAACGAATATGAATCACTGAGCATAGCTACATTGAGCTTCTTCATTCAAGCGTGCCATGTCATCGATCTTCCCAGCCTCTAGCCGACGCTGCTAATAAGGCGTGGTATGGTAAGCGGTGCTGAGGCATCTTTAAAACAAGTCCATACCATTACAAACGAGCTAGTATCTGAGCTTCTCTCAGCCCGTGGTCTCTTGATCCTAGCACCTGTTTGCAGACATCTGAGTTAGCGACGCGATGCTGCAACCAAATGCGATCAATTCTGCGCAGGCAACGGGTGTCATTAAAAGAAAGCCACTCTAGCTCTTCTGCTTCAATATATATGGTTTTACAACCATATAGTATCATGACGCACACTACTGTGTTGTACACTTGTCACCATAAATGACAAAGGTTAGCAAACACTACAACGGCTTTGTGTACAAATTGTGAAATCTAGTCTTCGGTACAACCACCAGCAAAGATACAACTGCCGAGCTGTCGACCAGTTTAAGAATGAAATCGCACAGTTAGATTTGTAAGTGAGCTGCTCCAATTCTTGTTAGGTGCAAAGCTTCAAGTGCCAAACTGTTCAGGGCTTGTTGCATTGTAGGAAGCTCATCTCCAAGATGTGTAATGTCATCCACGTACTCTAGATTTACAGCCTTCCTACTCGGTAAAAGTTCAACTCCCGCGCCCCTCGCACCAACTATAGCTTTTCTTAAGTCATCGTTGGTCGCGAAGCCAAAAAGGAACGGCAATATTGGCAACCATACCGTACCCCAGTGGGCCTGGGCAACCTGACAGTATCTTAGCCCACGTGCAGTCTCTGACTGCGTGGCACTTTGACTGATCAGGCTTGTGCTTTCATACCATATCCCAGTGAAGATACTGAACGAAGATAATAATTCTCCGTATTTTCGTACCATGCTGGTGGCTGGGAAATAATGATTTTAAGATCCAAACATGCTTCTCCAGCACTCCGTGTCTTAGCAGACAGTTGCATAGACTTTCGCTATCGTTTGAATCAAATACCGCGCGGATGACTAGGAATACCATGATAGTTAGCCGACGAGTCGCGTCTCGTTGCTCCAGTAACTGACGGATTGTGAAGGTTTGATCTATACACCCTCGGCCAGCGCAATGTCCAGTCTGTTCCTCGCAGATTTGCTCTTTTAGTTTGGCACTCAATCGGTGAATTAAAATGGAGGCCAGTAATTTTACACCAATTGCCTGCATAGGATTGCTGGCATTCGGTGCAGCATAGCGTTGCCAATGGGTTTTAGGATTAAAAAGCCCCGAACTGAAAAAATACTCATGCTTGTTCGTTTGCGATGGTTAAGACACGTTTTAAGAATACCTCATCACCGCTTACAATACAGCACACCGTTTGCAGTTCATCCTAGATTCTGTGAATCATAATCGGTCGTCTGTAAAGAATATTGCTTGTTGTGATGAAGAAGCTCGTCGAACTAGGCGCAGTGAAACCTGTCCGTTTGCCTTGAAGGGTCTCAAAGGTTCAACTGATAGTTTCTTAGGAACTTACGAAGTCAGCGATGCCAGTGGGTCATAACCTTTATCCTTTATCTCATTTTTTAACAAAAATAAAATTCGCCTGCCTTAAAATTATAACAACAAGCCGTTTTTCGACGCATTTGCATGGTTCGTTTTCCTATTTTCTTTTTACGCTTTTGTTTATCTGCTTTTTTCGCTTAATGTTGCTTGGCGCTGTCTGTCTACAGACCTGTGGTTTGCGCCAATCGAATTGTATTATAAATGTGGTGTCAAGTAGGTTTGTCATTCTTTGGCGATTGATCGAATCGAATGTCGCTCGGATGTTTAGGTATACCACGATAGTTGGCCTACGAAACACCTGATGTGGCTGCAGCAACTGACGGAGTGTGAAGATTCTATCTATGCAACCTTGACCTGATCCAGACTACGCGTCATAGACTGCACGTGTGTGTGCAGAAAATCAGTTAAACTGTGCCTCGAAAAGTTCTGCTTATCGCTACATGCACCTGTGCGTGTTAAACACTGGCCTCTGTCTAGGTCTGAGCAACCTGACAGTATCTCAGCCCATGTGCAGTCTCTGACTGTGCGGCACTCTGCCTGGATCAGGCTTGTGCTTTCAGAACTAAACACCGGCGTGTCATCTACCTCAATGATGCCCAACCGCACGCTACCAGTAGTTGTGATTAGTTGAGCACTTTTCTAAAATTGCTTACAACCTCCACAAATTCAATTTCCATAGCCTAAGAACTCCACCAAATTTCTCGGCCGGTCTTCAAACTGGCAACAAGTTTGCGCTCAATAAGCCTTTGTGACGCCTCATGTATGCTATATACAGAATGCAAGTGGCGTTGGTTCATTAATTAGAGAAAATTCACAGGAACTCAGTGTTTAGCTGCATTGGAGTTTAGCCCACAACTATTAAAAGCAACTATTTTCAAAGGGGATGGTATCCCGATATATTGCTCATCGATGCTATCTTTGTCAACTTAAAGAATCGGCAAACTGAAGTCGGCCTGGAACCTCTTGATGCCCATGGGTTCAGATTTATTCAGTTGTGAGCGTATTTGTATTCTATTCTTTTCTCACTCTTGCCCGCTAGTTGTAGGATACCATGATCATTGGTTGACAACTTCTCTCGCCAATTTATTAAGAAGGGGATGGTTTCTATTCAGCTACTTCGCAGGATGGTAGGTACGTTCAATACCTCATCACTCTATCGCCTAATGAGCCCCAAATATCATTCAACATAATCTGAAGCACAAGTCTGGAGGCAGACAAAGTGTCAAGCAAGTTGAAGCAGGAAATGTGGATAAGCAAGGCGCGGTGAAAAAAATAGGGGAGAAAGCAGGGCAAGCGGAATATGAAAAAAAGCAAATGCGCATAAAGTCAGTTTGTTTTGTAGTTTTCCCTTCATGTTGATTTTTTTTGTTGATTCATCAAATAATACCGGATTCAAAAATTATGACACCACAATAAAAATGCACTGCAGCACTGGTTCGGCAAGTTTTGCAGTCATATCTCGTAAGGCTTCCAGCACCCATTAGGGGAGCTGTAGTACCCCACCCAGGGCAAAACGAAACGATACGCCCAAAATGAGTATAGCGCTACCGTGAGTTCCTTCACCCCAACGCGCCACTCATGGACCTGGCGCACAGTCGTTTTCCCAGCTTCTGCCAGGCTCCGCGAATAAGGCGCCGGTTAAAGTACAAACGCCGTGAGTAGGCATTCATTAAAACATGTACCAACCATCGCACGCGAGAAGCATAAGCATTTTCTCAGTCCGTGGCTCTTTTACTAACCCACCCCGCTTGCAAAATCTATTTAAAAAACGTGTAACCCGCCTTGCTGCTGCCACCGTGAATGAGAGCAGTCTCCGCAGGCAACGGGTGTCAAAAACAGAAAGCCGACGGACATCTTCCGCTCGGATAGACCAGGTTTCGCAGCCATAAAGGAGTGTAGCACACACCACTGCATTGTACACTCGGCCTTCAGTATGGAGTGAAACATCGCGTCGGCGGCACAAGTGGTGAACGTTAGCAAACGCTGTACCCGCTTTGCGAACACGATTTGAGATCTCGTCCTCGACACAACCTCCAGCAGAGATACAACTGTCAAGGTAAACAAAGCCGTCGATCAATTCAAGATTAACATCGCACACAGTTAGGTTTGGAAGAGAGCCGCTCCAATCCTGGGTAAGTGTTTTACACTTGTTAGGCGCAAAGCGCATGCCATACCTTGAAGCTTCAAGTGCCAGGCGGTCCAGGGCTTGTTGAATTATATGAGGGTCATCTCCCAGAAGTTCGATGTCATCCGCATACTCTAGATCGGCAGCTCCCTCACTCGGCAGAAGTTCAACACCTGTCATACAAGACCAGCTAAAGCTTTCCTTAGGACATCGTCGATCGCGAAGTTAAAAAGGAACGGCAAGATAGGGCAGCCCTGCTGCACCCTGTTGTAGATATTGAACGAGGACGACAATTGTCCGCATGCTCCAACCCTACCCGTAGTTTCGATATATAATGCTTTCAAGATCCAAACATACTTCTCGGGCACTCCATGTCTCAGTAGACAGTTCCAAAGTCTTTCACGATCGATTGAATTGAATGTCTCTCGGATGTCAAGGAATACCACGATAGTTGGTCTACGAAATGCGTGGCGTTGCTCCAGTAACTGACGGAGTGTGAAAATTTGATCTATGCACCCTCGACCGGTAGGAAACCCAGTTTGCTCCTCACGGATTTGCTCTTCGCGTTTGGTACTCAGTCGGTGAAGCAGGATGGACGCCAGTATTTTAGGAGCTACTGAATTGAGACTGATACCCCGATGATTTTCACAGGAATCGCGCCTTCCATTTTTGAAAATCGGAGCAATTACTGATTCTCCAAGGGATCGGAACGCGTTCCTCAGCCCATATGTTGGCGAACAGAGCTTGAAGTTCGCGAACTATAGTGAAACCGCCGTCTTTGAACAATCACGGTACTAGAGCATCAGCACCTGATGCCCGATGGCGCCTAAGGCTCCGGAGTACACTGCAAATCTCTGATTGAGTCGGAGCCTTGAGAGAAATTTACCATGGGGTACAGTGTTCCGTATTCTCGGAACCAGTGAGCGCAGAAGACCAGTTAAACTGTGCCTCAAAATGTTCTGCCCATCGCTCCATTCATATGTTCATGTTAAAAACTGGCGAACCATCTGCTTCACGTACCAGCTCACTGATGCTTACTGTCGACCGCTTCGAGTAGTTCTGACGAGTTGGAACAATTTTCTGAAATTGCCTACAGCTGCCGCAGATTCCATTTTCGTAGCCTTAGAACTCCAGCAACTTTCCTTATTGGTTCTCAAACTGGCAACCAGTTTACGTTTTATAAGTCTTCGTGACGCGTCATGTATGCTATCAGCAGAAAGCAACCGACGTTGGTCCATCAGTTGGAGCAAATTAGCATAAACACAGTGTTCAGCTGCACGGGAAGTCAGCCCACAACTATCCAACGCGGCTGTTTCCAAAGAGGTTTGTATCCCACTCCATTGTTCATCGATACTATTTTTGGGTACTACAGGAAGATGCAAACTCAAATTGGACTCAAACCTTCGGAGAACCGGGAGATCATTAAGCCTGGCAACATTCAACTGCCCTGCAACGTTTCTACGTTTCCCTGTGAAAACTCATCGAGAGCTTAGCACAGACTAACGCATGATCTGACTCTAGGCAGGTGCCCCATTATGAACGGCAATCTTGCACACTCCCTCGCCACGAGTAGCTGATAACAATATGGTCAATTTCCGTGAACAAGGCCGCCGATGGAGATTTCCAGATGGAGAAGTGCCACTTGAGCCCCAATATACCGAATATCTAACACTTTGTTTAGCGCCTGTCCTTGACTAAACCTTCGTATATGTTCCAATAAACACCTTTCATTCGGTGGTTCAATGTAAGTGCAGGGTCTGTGAACACTAGCTGCTGGTCATTACATCAACTCACTGTCTTTGACAATAGCAGCTTGTTTCCTATATGCTAATATTATTATAATATTGAGTTCAATACCTTAGAGTATTTCTTTAAATTTCATTTTGCTTTAGAATGTACAGCAACAGTGAATGCGATATTCAATTGGGAGTTCCCTTCCAAACTACCTTGTCTGAATTATTGGAAACCTATAATAGCTGCTCATGGAAGAAAAGCGAGTTTTTCCCCACTTGGACTGGCAACCCCTCAAAAAGTAATCTCAACGACGGACGCATTTCACACAGGGAGCACAACTTTCCCTTAATTTCTCTCGGAACTGATGGCTATTTGAAATTGATGGTCTTCTCTCCAGAAAGAATGCCATCCAACGTTCCATTGTGCTGGATTTGCATAACTGAAAGTTCGATCGCAAGTGTTTCGAAACGACCTTCAAGTGATGTGAATCAGTACCGTTCCGCGAATAATTGTCGCGCGTTGTCATCGGATGCTTATCCTGTTGTCGATCATACATCCAACGAA
>JACCGJ010001180.1:0-18001 GCA_013407085.1 Atriophallophorus winterbourni
TAAACGAATTGTAAGCAGTCAGAATAATTTTGAGGTGTTTTTGGAGCGAGTTCCGGCTGACCCGACACTCATGAAAGTGGTAGAAGACGACTGACAGAATTCATCATTTTATTTACAGCTCATTTTTATATATATGTACAATTAACCAACTAGATGAACGAAAGTGAAGTCAAGCTGCTATATTGATTCAAATCGGCGAGTTATGTTCAATTGATTAAAAACGATCAATACTTCCAAAGCAGTGCGAGTTTTGGCGTGCCTAGATTGAACGACCTTGACACCTCCCCCTGCGAAAAAAGGACGTTCACCTTCGGTCTATGTACGCCTTGTTTCTTGGATTGATTTGAAATGATTGAACCATTGTTCTTCTTCGTGTTCGGTATCTTCTTTCTTGTGTCTCGTCTGTGCGATGTTGTTCAGCAAGACGGTTGTCGACTCTTTGCCATTGTTCATCAGTGCTGATAGGTTCATTTTGAGCAACATGCGGTGCCAACGCATGGGAATCGTTATACTGCTTTCGTGAACCTCGAGTTGTGTCTTTCTGTGAAGCATTCGCCTTAGAGCCACGTGGACCACCTGTACCACAAACCAGTTCCTCTTTATAGTCGCTTGATCTTGTGAAATGGCCACGAATAAATTTGCTTTCTTTATAGTTTCGAGAACGGTTTTCGCGACGATTACCTTGCTGCCTGTGTGGTTGTTCATTACGAGCGTTGATTGTTCTTGGAAGCCTAGCAGCGTTTGAAAAGACTGAGTTGGGAGTTGTCTGCTTTGTAGAATCATTGTCACCTTGATGCGATCCGTTCCGGATATTGTAACCATGTTTGCGTATCAACTGTCGACTTGTTCTTGATGAAGAATTTGTCTGGCACACAGTTGCAGTTTTTGTTGAACACAGATCTTTCAAAGGCACACTAAGTAAATTTAACCGTTCGATCCAATCTATTCCAAGCAAATCAAGTTTATCATGAGGCGTCAAGTAAACTAAACCAGTTGCTTTCTCACCATTGAAATCAATCTTGCAAGTAAGTTGTCCGTCAATCCGCAGTGGTTCACAGAGGCATTTTGCACATTCATTTCCGTGGGATAGACTGTTGGGCAGCCAATCTTCTTCCACGTTGAGCGGGAAATCAATGTGACGTCTGAGGCTGTGTCGATTTGCAACGAAACGGTCTTGCCTTGATTTCTCACTGCGACATATTTACGTCTGCTTGCCAAATCTGCTTCAAAGGTTGCAATGACAGCATTGATTCTGCCCCGGTTCCCATTCGATCTAGGGTTATGAAGACGCTTTGCACCGGTTCGATATTTTGTTCTGCAATGTGACTCTTTGTGACCAATGCGCTTGCACCTGCGGCACTTATAAGTTCTGAACGGACAATCTTTCGAATAGTGCCATCCACCGCAATTCCAACAGGCACTTTTGGGTTTCAATGACTTTTTGGGAAGACTTTGTGAACTACTGTGTGCTGCTGTGTTCTTGTACACTTGAGGCTCTATTTTCTGTCCGGCGCTTTCAATCAACTTGGTATCATGCTTGAGGTTCACCATTCTGTGACATTCGGCTGCTATGTCTTGAAGGGTCATTTCCGATTCGTGCTCCAGTTTGCTCAGAATTCTTATTCGAACGTCAGCGTCTGCTGGTGATTGAAGACTGCAAACGAACATCAAGCATTTGAACTGATTTGGTGTCATCGAACCGAGCTTGAATCTTTTACACTCTCGATTGATGATAGCAGCATGCGTAGTGTAGTCGTCTCTTTCCTTTTTCATCAGTTTGAGACAGTTGTAACGAATGCTGAATAAGGATGATTGTTCGCCGAAGATTGTCGTGAGTGTTGCAATGGTTTCGTCAAAGCTGAACTCTCGAGCACATTTTGGAAGAAGGTAGTTAGTGTAACGTTCGTGCTCAACAGGACCAAGTTTTCTCAACAATAGGCGAACAAGCCATGCATCACCTTGACCTGCTAGTTCAACTCGGAAAATGTCTTCGTATTTCTGAAACCAAGCATTGAATGTTGTTCCCGATTCTGCATCAAAATGTAACTCTGTGATGGATGCTGCGATTGAGTCAATTGATTGTTGCTGTGTCTGTTCTTTGTGTTCTTCTTTGATATTCAGCTTCTGAGAAAAAAGTTCAATGAGCTGCTTCTGTGATCTTTCGAACTGCGCTTGCTGTTGCTGAAGTAATGCTTGCATTTGCTCAAAGCTGATAGCCATTTTCCCGTCGCCAAGTCTGTTGTGTTTTTTTGGAGCGAGTTCCGGCTGACCCAACACTCACGAAAGTGGTAGAAGACGACTGACAGAATGCTTCGTTTTATTTACAGCTCATTTGTATATATATGTACAATGAACGAAAGTGAAGCCAAGCTACTGAAGCCAAGCTGCTATATTGATTCAAATCGGCGAGCTATGTTCAATTGATTAAAAACGATCAATACTTCCAAAGCAGTGCGAGTTTTGGCGTGCATAGATTGAACGATCTTGACAAATTTCACCAAAAATGTAACAAAAATTGACGAACAGGTCGCAACATCAAGTTACAATTTGTCAACTGAACGATGTTTCATGTCCTTAATTGATTGATAATTTCCACATATGATCCAGATTATTCGCAAATGCCGTAACCCAAAGTTTTGGGACAAACGTTTCAAAACAATACTCGGAATATCGTAATTCGTTCAAAATTGCACGTCCGAAATTGTGGTGTTGTACAGCTACGAGCTTTTTTATACCATTAATTCTTGAATTCTTGAATCTTCAGTTGATACGAAAAAATGATGCATTTGGGCCACAGATAGCGTCAACATCTAACGAAAAAAGCGGCAAAATGTGTGGATAAATTAATTTAATGCACGGCTGATTTAAAGGCTCCGCGATGCATTATGAAGTCACAAAAAAGAAATGTCCTGGTACAGTCCAAAAATCAGACTGAAAATTATCAAAACCAAAAACAGGAAATGGAACAGCAACACTCATTAAGGTAAAAGTTTAAAAGATGAACCAAAGAAAAGACCTAATTCGACTGATACATCGGTTAGTAGGCCGTGACCGAAACTTCTATCTCATTCTCGAAGGGGCGTGCATGTTTCAATTATTAAAATTTACCGATTCAGAGATAAATTCTCAGTGACGATCGGTCAAATGCTGTTAACCCCACCCCGGTTTTACAATTACAGGCCGGACAATATTATACATATTTCAGCTACTTATGAGTAGTGTCGAATATGAAAGAAATTGAAAAAGTAACATTTGCTCCCTTGCTCCACATGGGGTTCGTTAATCGGTTAGACAACAAGCAAATATGTGAGCGTATACTGCACTTTATTGTTTAATACCTGTATAGGATGTCCGTTATTAGTGGTTGAGTTAATACAGTAAGACAATGGATGAGATCCAATACCGTATTCCTCACCGAAAGTCACAGTCACGTGAAGCTATGCGAAGAATCAAATACCTGAAATGTACATTATCAATGATGAAAATCAAGCAAATGAGGCCAGAATGAGCATTCAGTGGCGTACCGAAACGCAAACAGTGGAGGAACTCGATCGATTTGCCAACTTTCCTAATCTTCAATGAGCTGTTCATAAGCTGTTGATCTCGTTGTGAATGATACTCCCCCGTCGGAGCTGGAATAAACCAGTGGCGGAACCTCGTGACGAGTAATAAATTAAAGATTTAAAAAAGCGAATGCTTACGAGGCGAATTCTAGTAGAAGCAACTCACAAAGGGGGATTGATACAGATGTAATTAATCTAGATGTCGAACCTAGAACTATCAAGAGCATCAAAGTAATAAGGTTAGGTAAAGTAGCCGGTAAATACTTACAGCCATTGTTTTGTCTTGAACAATTGGCTCTGATGTTTCGTTCTGTTCTGATGCATGACATAGCTGCACTTGCGATGCGGAAGAATCTTGCTCCATCACTTCGGGCTTGATCAGCTTCTTTCTTTCGTACTTTCGTTTCAAACCACCGACCTTCACATTGACACCTATTTCAGATTTAATATCGATTTTCGACCCCGTAGCCGAAGCATTGGTAAGACAAGAGGAACTGGATTCCGGTTTATTTGATTCAGCGCCACTGAAATACTTTGCGTGAATGTCCTCGGTACTTTGAGTTTCCAGTAGTAATAGTGTTTGTGTGACCAATGCGTCGAACTCTGTAGCATCAGAGTTTTCCTAGTAATTATAAGCAGTTCATTAGCCAAAACTTTTTATCAGCGAAGCAAAAACTAGCATAGATTTTGACGGAAAAAATTATTGTCACATTGGTAAAGCACTCGGTTACGGGGATGAAGAGCACATAACAAATATAAGAGTCTTAACCATGCATTGAGCAACGGTTAATAGAGCTTGATACCAATGTGAAAGCAACAGATGTTGTACATTGGTAGATTATGCAATTAATGATTTTTACGACACAGCCCTGTACTAACTTGTACGAAATGATTCTAAATAATAAAGTTTTGATCTGCACGTGCCGACACTTGTCAAAACGGAACCAGGGTGTTGCTGGTACTCGTTTTTTGTGAACCGGTCACGTGATGGATCGTCAAAGGGTAAGGTTTGAAAGCAGAAACTTAACTTTCCAGATACACGCTACGATTCGTTGCACGGATGTGCACTCGTGCAGCATTTCTGTGCTGTGTGGCTAACATCGTGCAAAATTGATTGGCCAACGGTAGTGAGCTGCATGGTGAAACACGCTGGAGTCTCGCTATCATTTCTGTTCTATTTTCTCTCTCATATCTGTCTAGGCCTGGGCAACCTGTCAGTATCTTAGCCCAGGTGTAGTCTGTAACGGTACGGCACTTTGCCTGGATCAGGCTTGTGCTTTCATACCATCATAAAATACGATTCATTGCGTGCTGAGTACATAAACTAGGTTAAGACAGAAGAATCAGTTTCCCACCGGGTTGAAGCAACGAGTGAATGATCAACGAAGTTGTAATTCATTGTGTTGATAAAGCCAAGCCATATTTATGTGTACGTCCATCCAAGAAAATGGCGTCGAGAGACATTCATTGTGCTCAATCAGAATAACCATCACACAAGACAGAAATCGGCTATACTCAGAAACGTGGAGTGAACCTGCAAATAAAATTCCGGTTCAAAACAGTTTAAAACAATCATTTAGAGATTAGAAACGCAACAGTGTCGGAGGCAAATCAAGAAATCAAATCGGAAAATTGAACATACAGATTTGTCACCGTTGTCGGGAGCAGATGACGGACATTGAAGTCCAACAATTTCCTCAGGTTTGGAGATTTCAACCTCACCATTGGTCAGTGAATTCCCGTTTATGTGGCAGTCCAATGGAGCCGAAGGAATATCTGCCTGATTGTGAATTGGTGTTGGAAATGCTGCCTTAGTCGGCTTTGAGCAACTTTTTGGAGATGGTCGCCTGTACAGGGAAATGGATTTAGTGGCAGCCGGGTTAGTTGCAGCCGAGGGAACAGTCCTGGGTGATCCTGTGCTGTCATTGTTTTGAGATTGTAATAGACTGCTGACAGTGGTGACCTTCTTGGGCTAATCGACAAGGATGCAATGAAACAAGCAAATTAAAAGCAACATTTGATAACCTGTGAGATTAACAGTAAAATGTAAACATAAATAAACCATCTAACGTTGTTCAAAACGATGAAGGAGCATAAGACTTAGTAAACTCGCCATGATGGTTTTAAAAATGACATAAAAGATAGAACATTAAGGTTGATCGTCACTAAACTGGCTTATACACCTCCCATAACGCAAAACCGTGAAATAAATAAAATCCGACAAAACTAGGAATTGATTGAATAATGCTCAGTGCGTCCATTGGATCGGAGTCTAAATCTTTTGAAATCAGCAAATTCAGGAAACGAAATCTATTTGATGAGATCTAGTAGGTTGGATTGTGCAAGAGTTTTTTCAGAAAACCAAACGAATTGAACCAGAATTTACGATTGTCAGATGAGTGACTAGGTAGTATGCAGAAAAGAAAAGCCTAAGTTCACGAAGGTTAGCTGGATTTGAAAAGCGAGGGTGTCGGTGGAGCAGTAAGCACAAACACACTGGACTTAGCGTGCATAGACCTCAAATGAGGCCGAGCAATCAAAAAAGCACATTTGCATGCATTTCCACCACACACACCCCACGACCGGTTTCGTGCTATTTTCGCTCATCAAGTATGACCAGGATCCGCATGCGCTTGAAACAGTGGCATACAAGCGCAACCAGAAACCGTGTTCAATGGCGGTCTTGCACTAAGCATCTTCTTGGAGTGTTTGCATAACCTTGTATGTTGTCAAGCGGAGTGACGATAAAAGCTTGTTATGATGCATGATAGTGAAAGCCGCAAGGAAGCCGCCGTGCTGATGTTGCTCTACTCGTTCACGAAACTTGTTTGAATGCATGTTCCATTTGAGGTGTAGGCACCTCTTCCCAGTTTGTTTGTGCTTACTCTTCTATAGCATCCGTAGCTATTTAAGTCCCACCCTTCCCAATCTTTTATGATTTTACTTTTTATGGTTGTGTGGCAGTTAAAAAATGGCCGCCATTCGGGTACGCGCTACCGGTGTAAAGCTAGTTCTGTGTGAATGATGATTTCGATCAAAGTTTTGAAAGCGACATCGAGCGCATATCGACAACTTCTTTATGATGTCTGTTGCCTGCATCGTAAAAAAGCGTCTAGCCACGCCACTTGGCAACGTAAAAGATTAATGAAGCACTTCAAGGAGATGCTTACAAAAGACCGCCACAATAAGGTTCTGAGCCATATCTACAAAAGTGACTAGGCTCACTAATTCAAATCGTGCGAACCTTAACCAGGAAATCTGAACTACATTCTGTTCGTCAAATTCTTCATCTGACTGAGTCAGCATCACAACCACAGCTTTTTGAATAAGGAGTGGCAAAGAAAATCGATTAGGAAATTGAGTTTGCATGCTCACGTTAACTTGTCGTTCTATATCCACGTCGCTTCCAAGAAATGAATAGTGCCAGCTTGCTTTAGTGATGGTGCTAGGTCAACAAATGTTGAAGAGCATTTCTCACGATTTAAGTTACACATCCGTACAAGCTTGCACTAGTTTTTAGTCTTGATGACCCGCACTACGAAACGCTCAGTTCCTTATGAACTTCGAACCAGAATCTACTTAGTTAAATACGTGCCGGTATTGATCCAACCATTCACGTCTGCAAAGCGATCTACCGTCGCAAATCAGTGTTATACGCACTAAAGGATTCAAAGTAGTCCGAGTATTAGTATAGGAAGTAAGGATAACTGCATTTCCACCATGGACTAAATCGAAATATTTCTCACCGGAATGCCAGTATATCTTCATTGCATATCTGCAATCTAGTGTCATTTACAAAATTGAAATTAGATAGTAGTAATGTATTGCTCACATCCCCACACTTACACACCACTACCGGTTTTTGGTTGTTTGCCGTCATCAGGTGGAGAGAGTAAGATTAGGTTCAGTGAGCCTTGTAACAGTGGACAGTTCTAACACGACCATAACGTACGAAATTTGGTTGACGGGCTGTTATACACCACAGAAATATTAGTACAAAATATCCTCGCAAACTGTAGCGAAGGACCTTTTCATAATGATGTGCTAAATATTAAGTGCCCATGGAACGAACCTACAACACCCTTCAAATCCAAAATGGTCGCAATCGAAGGCGTGAGAATGAATGTGATCGAAAAGATCCTTACCAGGAGAGCATTTTGGGTGCTGTTTGAGAATATCCGATCCGTCAAATTCGAATATAAAAAACAAGAAGCCGGACGGACGTGAAGCTTAATCCCTTGCAGTTATGGCACGAATTTTGTAGTCCATCCATGAAATTCGGTATGGCTCTCGCCAGACTTGTGTTCATGTGATTTCACCGAATTTCTCAGAGAACCGGGAATAACACGATTTTAACGGAATGCTGAGATTCGATGGAGTGAGACGATGAAGGACCTAATAGTTTGAAGGATATGCACTGCTGCTAAGGTTTAACGGGACCAAAGCCAAGGTGATAGCATGCATTATGGGGTGTGAGCAGTTTCATGCCATTAGTTGCCAAGAATAATGAAAATCATCAAGTCAACATTTACGTGACTTGGCCGTGCAATAGAAAATCAGAATCGATGAGGTTGCTAGATAATCCGAATTCGCTTAATGGAATGAATAAACTGTCGTGGGCCAAGATAACCGAGAACGGGAGATCTATCCGACGTGGGTGCCGAGTGATCATCAACGTGCATAACAAAACTGAACTACACGACTACCAGTTTATTTGTTACCGTGGCTTTTTAAATGATTAGAAACGTGTTGTTCTGGGCGTAAAGGAGGACACTAGTGACAAATAAGTCGAACTCTCTAGATGATTTCCGGGTCAACATAACCAAACATCCATTTAACAAATAATGTTATCCACGTGATGCTTGTTATACAGCTACCCGCTTCTCGACAAAATGCTAGAACTTATTTCATGACAGTTAACCCGTCATCATTTGACAATGAAGTGTGAATGAAGGGTGTTTCAATAGTTTCCAGCACAACGACTGACTGACTGAAGGATGTCGTCATCAAATACTGTGGATCTATCTCGTCAAATCAGATAATCCAACAAAATCGTTTCTACGATGATTCCACTTATAAAGCACATTGGGTTGGTGCTACCAATGACGACATACCATCAAACAGACTCGGGGATCACTGGATCCTCGTTCAAATCGTGGTTGTTTGGGGATGTCAATGCAGGCGACTATTCACGCAACAATTCAAACAATCAAAATGCTCAGTCGAGGAGAGGGTAGGTAACACCCAATGAAGTCGACTACAGTGAAACACAACTAACAGCCATCATCTTCATCATTTGATTCTAGTCTGAATGATGCTTGGGTCATCAAAGTAATCGAAGGGAGAGTGACAAGTACAGTCGACCAGATCGCAAAGCAAGGAAATGAAAGACAAGGCAGGGGTGGATGAGTGGTCAATGCATCCACACAGTGAAGATGAGTGCCAGTCAGGGAAGTGCATAAATGCTATTTTTCCCACTGGTTACCTTCCGTGCACAGAGGTGAAATGGTGCAGTACTTCTGTGCTGTGCAGCTAACATCGCGCTAAATTGATTTGCCACCAAATATATCTGTAAACAGCTTAATTACTGTACCATACGTACCCGGGGGTGGAGTCTCACTACCATTTCCTTTTCTATTTTCTTTCACAGATCTATCTAGGCCTGCATGCGGAAACACGCTGGAGCCTGCCATTTCTCTATTCATTCTCATATCTGTCTAAGCTCGGGTAACCTGCCAGCATTTTAGCCCACGTGCAGTCTATGACTGGATGGCACCTTGCCTGGATCAGTGATGTGCTTTCTTAGCCACTTACTCCCGTGTAGTCAAGGACATCCGTGTCATAGACTGTCGAAAAAGTGATATGAAAAAACGCGGCTAAAATGAGACCCAAACAGAGCGGCAATAAGCAAAAAATTGGCAAGTGAACGCAAGAACAACCAACGAACGAACGAACATGAACCAGTGTCAACGATTCCGCTTACTCGTTTCAAAAGCATCACTGAAATAGGCACAATAGCTTTCGTTGATAAATAGGCACCAACAATTAAGACGAAAATAAAAGAACACGTGGCATTAACGTTTATTTACACATGAAAATAAGAGTTTGAAAACACAAGGTGATACTGTGAGTTGTGCTGAGTGAACGCAAGTCAATTTTCAGTGGAATCCAGTATTGCGCGGCTGTAGGCCAAATCCCAGTAGTGTTCGACATCCCGTTTGCGAAACTGCTCCCGGGCAAACAATTCGGTCGGGCAAGCGCGGAATTGAACTTTTTCGAACGCACGTTGGCCCACAGTACCCTGCAACGAAGCGACAAATTGAATTGAATTGAGGAACCAAGCAAACTGGCTAGAAAAACCGTGACACGTTACAGCGTTTGGATACGATATGGGGACTGCACAACACAACCAAATATCAATATCAACCGTTTAATTACTGTACCATACGTGCCCGGGGGTGGAAAGATCGGATTCAGAATTCATTTGAAGACATAAAATTGTGAAGAAGTCTTTAACACAAGTTTCAAATAGTCAGTTGCGTCTTTAAGCATCAAACAGCCTTTGATTGGTTAAGCAGATATCGAGCTAGATAAGGAACAAAGGTGTTTCTGAATTTTCTGTTCTTGGATAAGCAACGAGATATTGGCTTGGAGCGGAAGAAAATGATCTGCAAGCTTTTGCCAAAACTCACGACCATGGGGATGCTACGGAAATGTAGCTTTTAGGTTCAGATACCGTTGGTTAATCAACAACTAGAAAGAACTCAAAGGGTAGTATTTCTGGGTGCAGCACATTGCTTTGCTTTTGCTTTTGTACGACTATCTCCTCCTGGAGGATGAGTCGGCTTCAATGAAGGTTCTTGGAGATTTGGGTACAAAGCGGCGTCCCCAGCACCACTCGGCGTTTGTTCGAGTCAGCTTCTCTAGTCTTTGCACAACCAAGTGCAACCTGCAAGCCAGCAGGGAGTTGCAAGAAAGAGGTGGTCTACCAGACTCTGTTCCAGGTTTTTCCTCGGGGTTTTCTCCCGAAGCCGTTCCCACGATCGGGTATCCCACAAGGCAGGGTAATGCCAGCACCAAAATATATGGAGTTAACATTACTCTTATGCAAACTTGCATATAACCTGGAAGATTTGACAAAGGGATAATGATCTATAGATTGCGAGCTATGATCCTATGGCTTCATTTCCAAGTGATCGCAAAATGGGTATTATCAGAATGATTAATTCCAGACTTTTCATCCCTCGTTAAAGCCCAATCGCCTCGCGAATTTGTCATGCAATGACAGGCGCAATCACAACAGCTTGTTCACTTCAATCTAATTTAACGCACGGATGTGCAATCGGCCAACGGTAGTGAGCTGCATGCTGAAAAGCACGCTGGAGTCTCACTGCCATTTATATTCCCCTCCTCATATCTGTCTAGGCCATGGCAACCTGACAGTATCTTATCCCACGTGCAGTCTCTGACTGTGTGACACTGCTTGGATCAGGTTTGTGCTTTCATAGATACATCATACAATTTAGCAATGGTTCAAGTTGTCCAGGATGTAAAGACTTCTTATGTTCAAACGCCTTCATAATTAGACATTCGTACATGCTTCGATGGCCAGATTCCTGATTGATTATTATTTTGAGCAAGCTACTTACCACCGCAACAACTTTATTTCATGCACTAAGCAGATGAGCGTAGAACACAACTGGTCGTGTGACTAACAAAAGGCTACAGAGTCAAACGTGATTCGTTCACAAAATCGATAACGAAAGACCTTGATAGTCACGCTGATGATTTTAGCACCTAAAGACAGAGTGCCTATAAAAAGTAAATCCTCAACCACGGATAGTTACACTGTGGCAGTTACTACTGACAAGACAAGCAGCAAAATCCAAACTACCAAAAGTAAATCGACACATCGACATAAATCGAGAAACCTACCTTCCAAATCAATTGGCATCCCGTGTCGCTAGATCCCACCGCATCTTCCCTGGTGACGCCTCGTTTGTTTTCGTGCCACTTGATCCGATGCAGCATGAGTCGCTCGAAGCGGCGCTGCTGCTTCTGTCCACCTTCCACCACAACCACATTACAATCCGGGTGCAAAGCGACCAAGCCGGTCATCAACAGCTGATTGGCGTTGGTCTCGACTTTGAAACGGTGCGACGGATTGGAAAAATCTTTGACGCTGAATGACGAAAAACACGGTAAATTATAGACGGTTGTCAAACACTTTGGAGACACTGTTTATTCGGGTTCGTACAACGAACCACGATGTTCGAGCACAGAATCGCATACTGATTCCTGGTCAAGCGCTCGAGGCGTTGATGGATGACAAAAGTAATGTGTTGCTCACGCAGTGATGTAAGCAAATTGAGACACGCGGTATAAACACTGAAAAGTCAATGGTCACTCCGGGTTTATTAGTGATCTTTAGCGGTTTGACGAAAAAGCCTCTTGCGATGTTGGTCAACGAAAATCGCATTCTTATCACGCTTTATTTAATCGCTATGTGCACTATATGAAGATAAGGGCCATGCTAATCTTTTCTTACCGTTTAAAACTAAAATTTGATAGTGATTATATGGAGGCGAGATCTCTACAGCTCTTCCTTTTATATAGATAATTATTAGTAAGCGTACGGGCGCACGACAGTATCGCAAAAAACTTACAACCTATAGCCGAGCGGCTCTTTGATTAGCTCCAAACTCGTGATCTCGCTATATTTGTACGTGTTTATGCATGCTTCTATTTATGTGTAGGAATCAATATATGTATGTATGCATGCATGCATGTATGTGTACTTATAGGCGTACAGCAAATGGGATAGGATTGATTGACCGGTGTCCTGCAGCGATGATGGAAGTGACGCTGTTAGGCAGCATTCAAAGCAAATTGGAATCACTATATATACACGATATATATATATATATATATAATATATATATCTATAATTCGTGTAGATATGCATGATGCGCACTTTGCCTTATCAGGGCTGTGGCCTTTCATACCATACCATGTCTGTATGTATAAAGATAGATATTCGGCCGATAGATACGACCCGGGTGTCATATCGGTTATGAAACATACCGATAGACCGAAACAATAGACACATGAGAGTGTCCGCCTTGTTTGCTTGAATGCGTTTAAAATCTGCTTGCTCCTTGTTGAGCTTTTCGAGCTGCATTGGCCCTCGTGTGCGCGTTTTTCGAGATTCCATTTGCCGCGCGACACTAACTTCCCACTTTGCTTCGGATCTTGACAGCATCCCGAACCAACACACGCATCAAATTTGCCAGCGCACCTAATGGATGCAAAAACAAAAACGTACGATAACATGCGGAGGATGACTGGAACATGAAACATCCCAGAATGTATCAAGATCGCTTGGCCTTGGTATCTGGTTGCTGGCTAGGCATTATCCGCAAGCGAACCTTCTCTGTCGCTCTCACTGTTTGTGCTTTCGAGGAGATTTCTGCTTCGAACCTTTTTACGTTCTTTTTGGTAAGCAACAATGGACTTCGGGTCGCTTTGACAAGTCCTGTTCGGGTCTTTCGGGGGCTTCATTTTAATGGGATGTTCCACTAAATTTGTTATCCAAGCTTTGTTAATAATGGAAGATGGCATGCCGTTTTGAGCCACGTCGTCTAGGCGGAGTAACTTGGAGACATTAGAAAATTATATAAAAACAACGTACGAAGTGATTCCTTCTTTCAAAATACAAACATCCCACCACTCAAGATCGGGAACTTCAGATTCATCCACCGCCCGTTTAGGTTGAATTGTTGAGAGCTTGGCCGCACTAGCGATCCCCGTACGTTTAGCTGCTTGGGCAACCGAAGCTTGGAGTAAATCCAGCTGATGTTTTGTTCGAAGGCGTTGCGCTAATTTCACAAATCTCCCTGGTTCATAAAAGTTAAGTTGTCTCCTCGGTCTTCGAGCGGTTTTAAAGCTGCATGAATCAGTCAAAAAGGAAAACAAAAGGAAAACAAACCTCAACCTGGGATCGAAATAAGCCGTGGCAGTTGAACTTTTCGGTGGTTTCTTTTGATTAACCGTTTGTATCTCATCTTTGACTTGCTGCGCTTTTTGGGCCCTCAAGTTAGCCTTTAAAGTAGGAGTATAATGTGTCAGCTGAATTTCTTCTCCGGTAGTTGCATCAATTGTCTTGCCTTGTTCGTCGAATATGACGCTAAAATAGAAAATGAAGCTACTTTGACAAACTTACGCTGGTGGCTCCTTGGGTTTCCTGTACAAAAAAGTGATAAGTTATCAACAAAAGCGGCACTACTTTGATTCAGAATCGATCTGGGGTAAATTACTTAAAATCCCAGAATTTAGACGCGCACTTATCTGCGCTTGCAGGTGAGATGCTCTATGCATTTTGTCCAGCATCGCAAGATCAGAAGTTGCACCTCTAGGTAAGGCTACACCGTTAGCTGCTGCATCCACCTAGAACACAATGATGCACGATTGCTGAAACTCACCAGACCAAGTTGCGCTTTCCTTTCAGCGATTGTCTTTTGAGCATTCGCCATGAGCTCACGAATATTCGCAGCCGTGAGTTCACCCGGAGAACTAAGAAATCAATAAGGGTGGACACGTAGCTTACATGACGCGGCTGGCAGCGGGGCCTGCATTAAAACTGGACGATTCCATATTGCAGATGGAGTGAACAGGTCAATTGAACTAATTACTAAAAGATGCAATGATGAAAAATCATTAGAAAAGTGAAACGGATCATGATCACAATGAACCGTCAATCACAAAGCAAAACTTCAAACAACTAACAGTAATAAAATGAACACGGGTAATTAAGCTAAACAACTATCGAACGGTCATCTCTAAACTAATTAACAATTTCTTTTATATATCTGTTAGGGCCGGGGCAACCAGACAGTATCTTAGCCTACGTGCAGTCTCTGACTGTGCGGCACTTTGCCTAGATAGGGCTTGCGCTTTCATATCATATATCATATAACGATAACGACCTAATAATCATTCTCTATCTCGGACACTATAATTTGGACTGTTGTCTTCTTTGCATTTACCGGTACGTATAACTCTTCAGAACCGCGTCATCTTCGCCCACGAGTGTTTGACGATATTGACAGGAAGTTATCAATCACTTGTTGCGTGAATTCGCAATCGTGCAGTACCTATGTACCGTGCATCTAGCATCGTGCAAAATTGATTCTCCGTTGGTAGTGAGGAGCACGCGGAAACACGCAGTCTCATTGCCATTTTATTTTGACTTCTTATATCTGTCCCAACCGGGACAACCCGACAGTATCTTGGCTCATGTACAGTCTATGACTGTGTGACACTGCCTGGAATAGACTTGTGATTTCATACAATAAATATCACCAAGACAAACATATATTTCTGAATGATTGTAGAGCGACGGCAAGCTACTTCCTCAGAGTGCGCCACGTCACACACTAACTGGTTTTTAAGCCACTAACTTGCTATTGGATAAAGTGTTGTGGAAAGCAGTCACGTTTGCATGAAATTGCAAGTCTAGATGCAGGCAAAGTGCTGCACAGTTAATTGCGCGTGGACTAAGACACTGTCAGGTTTCTCAGGACCAAAAGGATGGAAGTGATGAAAAAACATTCTTAAGCCGCTATGACATCATGATCACCAGGGGCTGCATTACACCGGCAGCAAGTACTGAAACTGTCAGGTTGCCAGATATGATAGATAATATGGAAATGGAAGTGAGACTCCAGCTTGTTTCAGCCTGCATCTCACTACCGGTGGCCAATCAATTCGCCATTAGCTCAAGACCAAATATACCAATTAACTGGGTCAGATACATATAAGCGGCAGTCTAGCATCTATTTCTCACGCTAAAACAAAACACGGAGCTTTTAGCAAATCGAAGAAGGACGTATAGATCGACGTAGAAAATCTTCCCATCGTGGAAATTGGCGTTGGTCGGGCATCAGCATCCACAATGAACAAGCATCGTTTAGTGGACGACTTTGATCAGGATCTAATATTCTACTGTAATGCACGGATGTGCAATCATGCAGTACATCTGTTATGTACAGTTAATACCGTGCTAAATTGATTCGCCATCGGTAATGAATTGCATGCCAAAACACGATGGAGTCACTGCCATTTCTCATATCGTCTAGGCTTGGACAACGTGACAGTATCTTAACTCACAAGCAGTCTATGATTGTGTGGCACTTTGCTTGGATCAGGCTTGTGATTTCACACTGACGCACAAACTCTTACAAAAAATCCAATTAATTAACCAGGCAATTTCGCGTGAATTTAGACATTTAAAAATACCCGTCTGTCTTATGATGGTAGCTGCGAAATCGCCATAGTAGTGCAAAGGTAACGAGGTGAAGGATATGATCCGTCATACCAGTGCCTTTCGTATAGACTGCAACCATCAACAGTTACTATCAAAGAGCTAATGCAGCCTGTTGTTATATCTGTCATAGGGTTGTGACATTCAGAGCTTCGATGTGATCCCACGTGCAGGCTATGACTATGGGGCATTTTGCCTGGATCACACTTTTGCTTTTATACATACATACCGATGTGAACAGAAGTGTAAGGTTTCGAAAAATGATCTTAGAGTTTATGAATGGAATATAATCCGTGATTAACAAGACCATTTTTGAAGCTGAAAGCGGACAGAAAGAGACACTACAAGCAATAGAGTTTACAGGTTGAAAGAAAAAGAAAATTAGGGTTAATAGAGGCACGTTTCCGCTTCATCATCATCATGAAGCACAAGTCTGGAGCCAGACAAAGTGACAAGTAATATGAAACAGGAAAAGGAGATGAGCAAGCGCGTGAAAAAATCATCATCAAAGACAGCATTACACCGGTAGCACGTACCGAATGCTTAACTGCCAAAAAACCATGAAAACGTGAAATCCTAAAAGATGGGGAAGGGTGGGACTTAAATTGATACGGCTTCTATAGAAGAGTAAGCACAAACAGACTGGGAAGAGGTGCCTACACCTCGAATGGAACATGTATTCAAACAAGTTTCGTGAAAAAAGGGAAAGCAGGCAAGCGGAATATGCAAAAGCAAATGCGCAAAAACAAGCTTGTTTTTGTAGTTTTACTGCTTGCGATTTTGTGGGTTTTTTATATAAAATAATACCGGATAAAAATTATGACACAATAAAATACACTGCCGCCACTGACTTCGGTTTGCAGCCATATCTCGTAAGGTTTCCAGCCAACTATTAGGTGGAGCTTTTGGACCCCACCCAGGCAAACGAATACGCCCAACTGAGCCTAGCGCTACGGCGAGTTTCTTCATTCCAACGCGCCACGTCATAGACTGGCAACCCGATGGTTTCTCCTAGGTTCTACCAGGTTCTGTGAATAAGGCGCGGTACGGTAAACGGTGAGTAAGCATTCATAAAACATGTCCCAACCATCGCAAGCATCAGCATTTCTCTCAGTCCGTGGCCACCTGGTCCTAACACCCGCTTGCAGACATCTATATTTGTAACACGATGCTGCCACCGAATGCGAGCAATCCTACGCTAGCAACGTGTGTCAAAAACAGAAAGCTGACGGACATCTTTCGCTCGGATAGATAGGTTTCGCAGCCGTAAAGTAGTGTAGCACGCACCACTGCGTTGTACACTCGGCCTTTAGTATGGAGTGAAACATCGCGTCGACGCGAAGGTTATCCTCCTTGGTGTATACAACGGTTAAGACGACCTATTTCATGTTCGAGTCGACCAATACACAGAAACTGTTATACAAGCTGATATCCTAAAAGATGGGGGTAGTGTGGGGCCTGAAAAGATACTGCAGTTGTAGGTTAGGCACAGAGAACTTCGATAAACATCAAATCGAACATGGAGCGTATCGTGTTGGTAACTAGTAGAGCGTCATCAGCAAGACCGCTTCCTTGCGGCTTTTACTGTCACACATCATAACAAGCATTCAAATATACCAAGATGTCGACAACAATACCGCCATTTAATATATTGACCCACATCTCTTATTTATCGGATCACATACTGCTAGTTTAACAGTCTTTCTTCATTTCTTGAACCAAGTCAGAGTCTGGTCACCCTTATTACGAAGCCATTCCGAGTTAGAAGTTTAGTAGATAACTATTCAAGACAAAAGTATAGAACAGTTTGTGGGTCTGACTAACGCTGTGTTCGTATATTTAGATATATGGAGACAAAATTAGTTTCAAAAATACGGTTTGAGTTCGGGATATGTCAAGTCTCGAAACGGTTTAAGTTATTTGGTTATTAGGAAGAATTGGTGCCAGGTGGAACGGGGTTTTAAAAACACTATTAATCAGGGGATCAGATCTTCTAGTAGTAGCCTGTATGCTTACCGTTCTGTATACAGCAGGTAAGTCAACCCGATTTATTGTGAGCGACAGCTGACACACTATATAATTGGATTTAAATATGATCCTATTGAGGTATGTAGGC
>JACCGJ010001181.1:0-53935 GCA_013407085.1 Atriophallophorus winterbourni
AACTAATTCGAAAACACTTTGTATGTGAGGATAAGCGTATCCCACATGTTTCTATGTGAGAGCTTCTGGACACAATCGTCTACACAGCTCAGCACATATTATAATTGGAAACCTGTCGACAAGCTGGAACTGTAGATTTTGTAAACAATAAATAGCAACATATTTTGTGTAGCAATTGACATTGTTCCTAATGTTAGTACAAGTGTGAACATTCGTGATTTTATCAAGCTGTATTATTTTGGGATTTGTAACATTTAGCGGAAGTTCATTTTGAAACGCTTTTTTGTGCAATACATCCAGGATGTTTTGCATTAAAACACAATTAGTATTACAACTAAGCCCCTACATTTTATTATCATAACCGACGAGATACATTTTAACGTCATTATAAATATGTACATCATTCATGCTGTTTATGAAGCAAACAATCCTTATGGAATGACTTAAGTTATAAAAAAAATTTTTTGAACACTGGAAACATTAAAATACCGGTGTCGAGTGCGAATTAATTAAAATTACTGAAAATATTCAAGAATGATGTTTTTGGGACTGCCGTTGAATGAATTATGTGTTTGGGTATGTCAAAATTATTAATCTCAGATTCGCGAGAAAAACACATTGATGTTCTATGTATAAATTATGGCTGAATATATATATATATATATATATATATATATATATATATATATATATATATATTCGTGAGAGCAATCCTTCAATAGCATACACACTACAATACACAAAACAAGCATCAACAAGATACTTGTGAAAAATCAAACTAGTAGCAGTTGCCTAGACATAAAATAAAACTCGAATTCGTTTATGCTACTTTTCTCATTGCATTTACTGTTTAACATCGGAAAAATTCCGTTTCTAAATTCTTTCGTTAGCAAAGTCAAATAATCATGCACTTTGAGATGACGATATTATTGAGAATAAATGCAATATACATGGTACGGTGGCTTACATATTTGTACAATTTTGATACTTCGTATGGAATTTACCTCCTCCTAGAGAAAAGTAAAATGACTGAAACACGAAGGTCCATATGCATGAATTGTTATCACAAACAAACACTTCAAGTCAGGACATCCTGCTGTTGGCAGTCAACAGTATGGCTGTGTAAGATCAGTAGCCCAGGTGATTGAAACTTGAAAGAATCGCAAACAAATTGCCTGGGTATGACATTGTTCAATGAGGTTGGTACGAACAACCTGCTCAATCACATGAGCCGATAACCATGTACACAAGTGTTCGAACATATGACTATGAACAAAAATTCACACTTACTTTTTTCACATCACACAAGCATACATTCCATGAACGGTTCCGTTTTGTTAGCCTTTATTAGGAAAGAACATTAGTATCAGGATCACCATGTGCTTTAAATAGCAGCTTCTCGGATATTGAGGCTAACTTCAGTCCAATAGTCGTTTGCTCAACGCCTTGCAGTCTGTTGGACCTCATATCTAGGTGCTCTTAGAAGACGTCAGTTTCCATCTGTTGGTATAACTTTGAACCTCAAGAATGCTGGGCGTTTCTCATCCAGCACAGAAGTCATTTCAGAAAGCGTTTGCTTCGAACCAGTCGCTCGTTCGAGCTTTCTTCGTACCAAAAGTGGAAGATGTGACTCGGCATATGCAGCTTTTTATCCATTCCCAGTTTTCTGGAGCAGATTTAAGTGGGGTTGTCTTGTTGAACTTGTCCGTGAAGTGTTTTGCGAATCTCGCAGTCAGATTTGGTTCACACATGTGAGTGACGTCTATCATAGGCTCAGTAGACAATTTGGTGCGGTTAAATCTGGTGTGGTGGAGTTTCAGTTTCACAGAGACCAGTGATTGATCGGTTTCGCAGTCTGCGCTTTGATACGATCGGGCGAGGAGCACGCTTCCTATATTAGTACGCTTAACAAAAATAAGATCAAGCTGATGCCAATGCTTAGAGCGAGGATGCTTCCAAGAGACTTTATGCAGTGGTTTTGCTTGGAATAAAGTGTTACTGACACAAAGATTAAACTGTGTGCACAATTCTGAAAGGCGTTGCAGATTCTCATTGGTTTTATCTACACCGAACCTATCGAGACAGTTTTGCCAAAACTGCACCAACTTTGGCATATACATCACCCAATACCACTACAGAGTTTTTTTGTGGCACGAGTTCCAGGACGGCTGTGAGGTTATGATGAGAAGCGTCTTTTTCAGCAGGCGTCACAGAGAGCGTCGGTGCAAAAACGTTGACCAACGTAATGCTACCAGTAGTGAACCTCAGATTCAGAGTCCAAATCCGTTCGCTCCCGCTTCTGCTCAGGTGTGTTGCTTTCAATTTGCCGTTTTGCACGGCAAATCAAACTCCATGCAGTCGAGGCTCATCGTAACCACTTTCTTTCCAAAAGAATGTGTAATTACTCTCTGTTAGATTACCAGCGTCTGATAAGCGCGTCTTTTGTAGGGCAGCCACGTTGACATTCAACCTGTTTAGCTCGTTGTTAATCACAGCTTATTTTCTAACGTCTCTGATATTCGAGACCTCGTCATAAAATCCTGGAAGCGTGGATCGGAAGATCTAGCATCCATGTTTCAGAACTGACTTTTGTTATTTGTTATTTTGGTTCTCCGGTGCAAAAAATACAGTCTGCTTCTCGGTTAATAACTAATCCCCATGCAAACAATGAGGATGTCAGGTCGTGGTAAGACGGCACCTTATTGACTGGGTGCTGCCCAGCTTGAGGCAAGCGGTTGCCGTTCAATGAAACCTGGAAGTCTCTCCCACCGTTGAAAGCAGCCTCAGGCGCTCAGCTTTACGCCAGTCGAGCCATAGCTTTCAACCGTCATCTGCTGCTCCCCGTAGAAGCGGAATGGAGTGTCCTCTCCATTGGTACGTTTTGATGTACGCCAGGGCAGTTCAATATGGAGAACTAGCTGTTTCCTATGCAGCAATTGCTCCTTCTACACAACACCACTGGAAACAAAGGAACAGCTAGGCTGATACGTTTCGACAAGGATGCCGTCGCAGGAGCTGCTGAGACGAAGTTGAAAAAACTTCGGACTGCCTAACGGGACTCCGGCTTCAGATTTTACTTTGAGGTTAACTCTTGGAGACTTTTAATGAATGGATGTAGACTCAAGCAGTGGAGATTGAGATGAGGGTTTTTCTCCCCCTAGGTGGGCCGTCTTCATGGACTAACGAGCTCCACCTGCTCAAAGCATGCTGGTTCTGTGGCGCCCTTTCTCCTGTCAGTAGAAGCAGTTACGCCGGGTCACACAGGACAACGCGTGCAGTCCAGGAGCTGGATTTGGTTGTCAGAGGCTATATCAGTCGCAGGCCATTGAAGCATTTTCGGAATTAGGAGATTATCAATAAAATCGCCCCGGTCGTGACAAACTTGGAACCAGAACAGTAATAAACCAGCAGCATATATAACGAAGGCCTAACAAAATAGAATCCTTCAAGATGGGAAAGGGTAAAACTGAAGAGCTTACGCAATCAACGCCAGAGAAAGCGCAAACAATCTAGGATGGATTATTTGCGTCTTGAATAAAACACGCATTCAATCAAGTATGAGCGAGTAGAGCGACTTCAACATGACAGTTTATTTGCGACTTTCATAACAAGCCTTCGATGTCACTCCGCTTGACAACACACAAGATCGCCAATGAACAGGGTTTAGGACATGTCATCATAACGCGTCACTATACACTGCGATTTCAATTGCATCCCATCAAAACAGCCCATGGAGTTAAAACGAAAAATACTTAGAATGCATTTGAACACAATATCATGAGCTAAAAGGTATATTTGGATTATTAACAGTCTTGTCCAACAGTATAAATATTCCGATCAACTTGTAAAGCGTATGAGTGAAAGCTATAAATATATTGAATAATTTCGTTTGCGCTCATGCGAAACAACTAAATCACTTTCAGGTTGTGTGCATATGACTGCCGCGCTTAATAAATCATCATTTTAACCGTTTGTCTAATGATGATTACTCTAGTTGCCACATCAAACAAGCAGTCGATTACTCAGTAGCTGCCGTTGAAACCTTCAGTTGCCATCAGATTGCACTTGTCGAGCGGCGTCCGATATGTGATCCATAGAAATCAATCACTTGTTTCTCTTATGCTATAATTAGGCCGGAGAATACAAAAATATTATAATATACGTAGATGAATTACCGATTCAAAGGGTTAAATATTGGGCCATGTTTTCTTAATCTTTCGTGGTTTATAGTCATACGACACACTGTTGTACTGGAAGCTTTATAAATGTGATGATGGAATTGTATGATGAATTTACGTGGTTTAATGTGCGCCGGAAATATGGTGACTTGAGTGTTCGTTACTCAATTTATGTTTAACTGCAAGAATTAGTCAACTATTTCATCAGTATTTAATGTTCTTTTCAAACACCTCAAACCATTGATCTGGCAAAATACATTTGAAAATGATGTGCCGAACATTTTATGCATCATGCAAATTTATAAGATGACAATAATGACATTTATGTATAAAGTCATATATTTTGTGTTTGGAAAACGGGCGGTTTCCTGTATCAAAAATTAGTATAATCTGTGATTCACAAAATAATTTACAAAGGACAATATATCGAGATTGAAAGTTAAACGTCAATATCAATGTAGTTAGCGCATATGTAATTATCTAACCTAAATTATTTGAAACACAGCCAAGCATATAGGTGAACCGATGGTGCACTTGATTGCCAGGTTGCACGCAAATGAAATAAGATTTCTAACTTAAGCTTTTGAAGACATTAACACTTCTCTCTTCAAAACCTGCAAAGATAATACATTCACTGAATTTGTTTTGTTGCACCGATATATCAACTGGTGGTGCACCTCTGAACGAGGCTTAGTCACAGTTCGCCTTTAGAAGCAAAGCGTGTTAGTCATCATCACCTTCCGTGAACTCAGAAGATTTAGCCTAATTTCATGAAGATCAATTGGAATATATGTACTCATAATGCTTAGATATTTGCGTGCAATCGTTAAAAAATATTTTGTGGGTAACATTTTACTTCTGCAACAGTGAGGTGCCTGCCGGGATAGTTAATATGACTAAGTACTAGTAAACCCCACTATTGAATTCACCGCACCGCTCAACAGCATTTTGTACGCCTACATTGTTTTACTTTTCGTGGGAATCTCAAGGATCTGTAGTCAGTGTTCCTCCTAGTGGGTATTCACGTCAACCTAATACGCCTGATCACGAATAGGTTAGTTTATGCAGCGAAGACAAATTCGTAAGAAGAGATAACTAATTGGATGAAAGTAAATCTATTTCAAAGAAACCAAAAATATAATTTACTAGTATGCATAAGGTTAATAACCACGATTTACGTTCACATCCGTGCCGTTTGCTAGATAGCCTGGACTACCTTTTTGACGGCCAGTCGACCTGACTTGGCAATATCTTACCGTAAATGTCCAACAAAGTATACACTATGCAATCACCCGAACATTCATTGAATAGCATCCTGTAATTGGAGTTCTTAATGCAAGATAAAAGGTCTGAGCGTTGATGTGTATCAGAACGAAACGAATGGCTTTTCCTCTCTTATAATTGTCGCGAATGTTCACATGCGTTCTCATTCTACGTATCGCTTCGAATGTTTAATTCCCATAACGTAAAAAAGCTGTTGTTTTAAGTTTAACAATTCGCGTTTCACAAAATGTTCCGGAAAACCATGCTGTATCCGCTTTCGATCGCTTTACATTTCGCTTGTTTACAATATCTTGCATGGATGCATATGTGTTACATCCTATGCAAAATTTAACAATCAATAAATGTGAATACCAATCTTGAATGATTGGAACTATCTCTTAGTATAGCATCTATATTCATTGGTTTCTGCTAAACGCGAGTGTCTATTTTTCCGTTTTCCTGTTGTGCATAACAATCCAAATATGAATGAGTGGCTTTGCAGTATTTCGCTTCATTTGTGACCGCAATAGTTGTATCAAATTTCATTGCATACATGAAAACAAAATTTCGATTTTGAAATCCACATAAGAATTTGAAAATCAATCTCAGTACTTATTTGGGTTTTAGTAATCTGAATTACATTTTCTCCTTCGTTGTGAAGCAATATGCTTGAAGATTAGATGAAATGCGTGATCGCACCAATAGTCGCTGAACTGATCTCTCATGCTTGCTGGAATAACGAACAGCGTTTCGTTTACGCTAACTCTAGTTGATCATTTTCAAGAATTGGAATTCAGATGCTTCACAATGTTTCACGTTGTGCTTATATATACAGATCCAACTTTCAAGATTTAAGATGATCATTATATTCATGAATTTTATTGACTCTTAATTTTTGGAAAAAAGTTTGTATGAAATCTATAAAACGTGATTCCTCAACTGTCATCGATTTTGTGAATGCTTGATTGATTATTTTCTGATTGTTTGACGCAACACCAACTCATCCAACAAGTTATTAGCTCGCATCAAACATATTATCACAAACATAGTAATTCGGCGCGTATTGCCTTAGCATTTATGATCTGCTCTGCTAAATCTTTTTGAAACATCTGTTGAATTCTTCGCGGTTACCTGAAAATACAATATTCCAAATTAGAAGAAGAAGAAGAACAATAATGACTTCATTCGTGTTCACGAATTTTCAGCAATGGATGACTGAATCTCCATATAGAAACATATCCGTCATCTTAAATGACGAAACAATGCTTTTGAACTCAACAGAAACATTGTCAGATCTCAAAATGCAATTTCCCTTCATGCATAAATCGAAAATTATAACCGTTCTAGTTCACATGTACAAAAGAGATATAGAATTTCGAGTATTTCGTGATATTCCAGTCGTGCGAGCACGTATATCCTCAGCTGCTCATTGATGAGATTTATTTAGCGTCATCCTAAATCCCAAATATAATCTATTAAAATCAATCTATTTAGCGATACGTCATCACTCCATGATTCGACGGTCTACTTCCCAGAATAACACATGTCTTTTCATGTTGCGAATGTTTAACTGAGTTAAAGATGCTGGATAGAATAATTTCATATTCTCAATAGTGTAGATTGTGCATTTCTCCATAACTATAGAAATATTTAATTATATGTTGAACGATACAACGGATTGGTCGTTTCTCTTCCTCAGAAGATAATTTCATTTTTAGATGTTAGCTCACGTCATTGTCTTCCATGTTTACATGCACTTCAAGTAGCATTGAAAATGTGAGAATTGTTGTTTTCTTATGTTAATACAGGAGCCAATGTTGCTGAAGCATCAAAAAGTAAGTTTATTTGACAGCGCACCAGGTTTGCTTTAAATCTCAATTCATGCAATATGATCATTGAGATCATTATCAACATTAACACTGTTTTTAACCTCATGTTTCTTGTATTCATCGTAAAGAGCAATACACCATTAGGATACATGGAAAATATATACAATGGCTATGCCGTGTCACAGTGCTGATCCAAGTAGTTACCCTTCGCGAAGTACTACTGATAATATGGATTCCATGAACAATAGACTTTTCACTCAACTTCTGATTCATTGTAATTCTAGACGCTACTTATCGATAACCTAGCACTATACCAGCAAAAGTACAGTCTGTAAATGGATCAGACATGCGCCTTCCAAAATAAGATCAAAAAATGATTAACGTAGTTTTGTAGCCATTCACAAATCTCCCCAGCACTGCTATGTTTCAATTTAAAGTTTATGTGTAAAAGGTATTCGAATCTTTATAAAAGATTATGTATGTCTAAGTAACAATTACCGAGTATTGCAGCAGATAATCTATTGTGTACCTTCTATGAATTCTTAGTCGCAATTGAATAGAAACCTGCGTATGGTGGAAGGAGATGGTTGTGCAACGTTTGTTGCATGCTTGCTAAAAATAAAGATTAGTTATGGTGTATTACCTTACAAAAACCGTGAATAAATTGCTATCGCTGAACGTAAGACTGTTTGCAACATATGAATTTCCTTTGTCATTGTGAGCAAATCAATTGTGTACAGAGAGCATTCAACTACTCAGATAGACAGACACTCTAGAACCATGTTTTTTTATTTTACTGCGAATTAAGTTATTTCTTACGAGGAGAATCAGACAACTGTAGGTTCTATTAAATTAAGAGAACAAATTGTGCACATATATTGATCAAGAAACCTTGGATAACAAAATGCCTCGCATTGTTTCGTTTCCTGATATATTGAGTGCATAGGTCACACACGCATTGTCTAATGCGGACTAGCTGTATTCTGTCCACAATCGCTGGTCTTGAGGCCTTCTTTCTAACAGGGAGAACTTTATCGGCACCAGTACCGTTTATCTTTTGGTCTCATGGATAAGAAACTGGTTTACAGATACACATATTTTTTGGATAGATGTATGAAAAACATCAGCATCTCTATGTTGGTTCACTTAGATAACATCGTGAACATAGCCGACTTGAATTATATGTTACATAGATTCCGTATAAAGAAACCCGCTATTCAACCACAGAATCACATGGTGATTTGCGGTCAAGTACTCATGGTGCTTATTCATGATAAATCTGATGTGTTACTCACATTTCCCAAAATACTGTATTAACTCGCACAAAAAAATATTGCTGTCTCCTCCTGATGACGGCAAACAGCGAGAAACCGGTAGCGGAGGTTAATATTGGGGGTATATGAGCAACACATCACTTGAGTTACTTATAAGTTCAATACTGTCAAGTGTCGCAACTGCTTAACACGTGTCACGCAAAATGTGACAACTCAAAAATCGCTGTAAAGATTTTGATCCTAAATAATGATAACATACATAGCGCAGGCTAAATCTGTAAAGAATGATGAGAAAAAAAACGAGGGTTGGCCTGGTTCGACGTTAGTCGCATGTTGAATATAGGGCTGTGCTTTTAAATAATAATGGATTCATTTGAAAGTCTTAAAAAAGATGAGAACATATGGTTTAGCTGTAACACGAATAAAAATCGAAAAATATAATCTTTAGTACCGAGCAGACAAAAATATACATATCGGCAGATCATTGGACGCCAAGGTTACATATCAACCAACAAATCTTGCGAAGCACTTTCTTTATCAATACTCCACATTTATTAAACATGTAGTAATTTTAAAACTCACCTAAACACCTGTAACATCAAAATGGTAATGAAAATCAAGCAATCTGTTTATCTGAATAAATTCAAAAACATGTTTAGTGTAATGTGTATCGAATTTAACTAATCGAGCGTGTCAATATTTTCTAATAGACAGAGATAGGACCTAGAACAATAGGTAACTATCTGTACGATGATGCGTTACGTTTCCATCAGACCTATTTTCAAAAACGTTTGGTTCGTTACACATGCTCCTCATATTTCGTTAAAACACGTTCAGTGAACAAATTAACGATACTTTAAAATGGATATTTAAACCGAATATTTCAAGTATTAAATGAGACTTGATGTTATTGAGTTTATTACTCGAAACTACGCAAACTCCTACTGTTGTGAATGAAATGGATATTTCGATTTTCTCAAGAAGAGCATCCAGACTAGTTTAATCTTTATAAGCGTTTCAGAGGCCGACAAGAAACAATTGCTTAACATATCTAAAACAGAGGCAACGCGGTAGTGTGTCGCTACAAATTTCTTCAGTACACCCCTGCCATCGAGCTACCGTGGTGATCGACCAAATCTGTAAAACATACTTTCAAGTCAAGTGTATTGATAGACATATTAATAAATACTATCACACTGTACAGTGACGTCAGAAGAAGCAGATTAAAGACTGCCTGAGAAAAAGAAGATGAAGCATTACCGTGTGCAAATAATGAAAACTGAAACTCAGAAAACGGTTCAAATAACTACAAAGCCCCGGCTTTTATGGGGTGGGATCAATAGACGCCCAAAATAAATTATCGTTACATACATTGTGTATATTCCATTGCGTAGTGTATTTTGAACAGACTACCGTGTTGGGCCATTTTTACCAAAGTCATTTCGTGTCACCTTCTAAACAACTAACACACCTGAAAAACAAATAACCAAAACATATATTCCGGATTGCTATTTTTTTGTCCTTGTAAAAATTAAACTTTCTTTCGTACAAGGGCGAAAACATTACAGTAGGGATTGTTCAACCGCCATACATTTCCTAATCAATCGTGGTATCTGGCTGAATTGTACAATGGAAGAATAAATTGCACTGTGTCAATCGGCGAAAGTAAAATATAGAACTTAGTGTCAGTTGACTAACTGATAAAGTTTCACATTTGCGTTGTGGTTAAACCGAAGATTGTTCAATCTTGAGATTAGTTTTTGATCCATTTGAAGTATACGGACATTAATAATGTTTTCATCCAACTCGAAGTAGCAAACCTTTTTTTTAAAGGAAGCCGTGTTTCGGATGTCGACTTAGACAAACCAGCAATAAGAGATCGGGGTGAATATATTACAAGGGAGAACCAACAAGTATTCTGTTTCACAGTACCTCATTGCTAATACTGGAAAAATCAATGGCACTAAACTGGATACAACAATATTTCAAAATAATTTTTATTTTTTGAATTTAATATTACATGCCTGTAGATTCAAAGTTCAAAGTCGTCAATTCGACAACTTAAGATCATTACATCATTTATGGTCTTTTTTGCTATTATGCTCCACATGTGTGAATGATGACTTCAGTTGTTTCAGAGATGATTATGGTTTGAATCACCGTTTCCGATAAACATATCTCAGGGTTGATTGATCATTCCTCTCAAAGATACTCTTTTCTCACAATTTGCTATCTTTCGAAGTTTTCGAAAGTTTCCAGCGTTAGATATCTAGATAACAAACTCAATAATTGAAAGAACAATGTTTAGTTTATCCTACATTTATTTAAGTTTACATTTAATGTCCTAACATTTCCCAGTAATATTTATACTGTTCGGTTGTATTGGATTACTAATTCTAAGTATTTTTTATTGGTAATAAACATTATTCCGACTTCTCCGATCAATTTTTAGCCACCCAAGAAATGCAAGGTTAGTGAATATGATTTCGTTTTCCCTTTCAATATATCTTAAGTTCTTCAAATGCGGTTTGGTTCCAGTGCTAAGCTGTGAAGTTTCGCGTTTATATACAATGCTGCTATGAGCATGTGGGGTTATATTTACGATTGATTTTGAGAGCACTTCACTGTTAATTTTGTTTAAAATTACAGATCGAAAATAGGAGACAAACAGTTAAAGAAACAATTTTTTTGCAATATTCCACATAATTATGTAGATTTGTTAAGGTCTCCACATTTTCTAAGAAGTAACATTTAAATTGAAAAGTTCAACAGTGAATTAAAATATGTTCGATTATTCATTTTTAAGGTTATTCTATTAGGCATGGTGGTTCGATTATATATATAATACGAACTAAAATATTTCTAAGAACACTTTGTATGTGAGGAAAAGCGTGTCAAAAATTGTGTGTGTGTACGTGGGTTGATCACATTCCCCGAAATTCTGTTTTAACTCTCACAAAAACTAATATTACTGTCTCCAAATGATGACAACAAACAGCCCGAAACCAGTAGGTAATTGTAATCTCCATGTATGTTAACAAAACGTCGCCATAGTCATTCATAAGCGATATGTGTGCTCGTCCAAAAATCACTATGTGATTGTGAGTTTCAACGTCGTTGTTCGTTGTACGAACGATATGCAACTGTAGCATTCAAGGGCACATTTGTTTACCATTTATCTACTGTTTCAAGGCTCACTGAACCTAATCCTACTGCTCCACCCAATGACGGTAGTGCAGTGCAATTCCGGTGAATGTGAGCAACATATCACTTTCGTCATCCATAGGCGCCTTGAGCGCTTGAGCAAGAAGCATTATGGGATTATGTGTTCGAATATCATCTTTCGTTATGCGAACCCTATGCAACAGTAGCATTTACCAAAACACATGTTTGCCATTTATCCACTGTTTCAAAACACAATAAAGCTAATTAAATTGCATCTACATGATGACGGACAGCAGCCAAAAACCGGTAGTGCAGTTAAATTTCCGAAAATGTGAGCAACACATATCTCCCTTCATTCATAAGCGCCTTAAGTGCTTGACAACAAATCAAATTTGATTATGTGTGTGAACATCGTGGTTCGTTGTACGAACCCTTTACAACAGCGACAATCAAGTTTACACTTGTTTACCATCTATCCAATGGTCCAAGCCTCATTTATACTTATCTTAATGTCTCTACCTGATGAAGGCAATCAGCTAGAAACAGTTAGTGCAGTGTAATTTTAGTGGATGTGATCAACACATCACTTTGGTCATCCATAATCGTCTTGAGTGCTGAAACACAAATCATTCTGCGATTGTGTGCATAAACATTGTTATTCGTGTTAAAAAATGTATGCAACAGTGGCATTCAAGTATACGCTTGTTTTTAATTTTTCCACTGTGTCAACGCTCACTGAAACAAATCTTACTTTTGAGAGCAGATGACGGCAATCAGCCACAAACCGGTAGTGCAGTGTAATTTCGGTAGATGTGTGCACCGGGTCACTCTGGTCATCCTCTAGCGCATTGAGTGCTCTGGCACAAATCACTATGTTATTCTGTGTTTGATCATCGTCGTTCGTTGTACAAACCATATGGAACAGTGGCATTCACGCATACAGTAGTTTACGATTTATATATATATATATATATATATATATATATATATAGAGAGAGAGAGAGAGAGAAAATGGGAGACTAACAGTTAAAGAGGCAATTTTTGCAATATTCCACATAATTATGTAGATGTGTTTAGGTCTCCACATTTTCTAAGAAGTAACGTTTAAATTAAAAAGTTTAACTGTGAATTAAAACATGTTCGATTATTCATTTCTAAGTGTATTCTATTAGGCATGGTGGTCCGATTATATATGGAATACGAACTGAAATATTTCTGAGAACACATTGTATGTGAGGATAAGCGAGTTAAAATTGTTGCAGTTTTGGATTTTCTCGCACCAATCGACTACAACGTTCAACGCATATTATATTTAGAAAGAATCCGACGAGCATGAACTGTAGATTATTAAAACAGTAAAAAGCAACATAATTTTTGAGGCAATTATTCCCGGGCGTAAGCAGATCAAAGACAAACTGCGTGTATTTATTTCCCTTATTATAGTAAATGCTTCCCTGAAAGCTGTTCAGAACATCAGCGTGACATAACAAGAATACTTACCAAAATGTATAGCGTTTTCAAATCTACCACAAAAATTACACCTAAGTTATTGTCTTCAGTTTTACAATCTCATTATTGTTCTTAATGGTAGTACAAGTGTGAACAATCATGACTGTATCTAACCTGTATTATTCCAGAATTTGCATGTATATATATATATATATATATATATATATATATATATATATATATATATATATGTGTGTGTGTGTGTGTACGTGGGTTGATCACATTCCCCGAAATTCTGTGTCAACTCTCACAAAAACTAATATTACTGTCTCCACCTGATGCCAACAAACAGCCCGAAACCAGTAGGTAATTGTAATTTGATCATCGTCGTTCGTTGTACAAACCATATGCAACAGTGGCATTCACGCATACTCTTGTTTACGATATATATATATATATATATAGTAGATATTATATACTATATATATATATATAGAGAGAGAGAGAGAGAGAGTTAATTTTGATAAATTTTTCGAAAGCTTCAAGAGTTAATTTGTTGGATCTGCGGCACATTTGAGAAGGTTATAATTACATTAGAACGCACGAAGTACTCAGTGGTGGTGTACGCTTAATAGATAATAAGATTCCAAAACAAAGCAGAAGCAGATAATTGTTACTTTGAAGTGGAAATCTTCTTGTACTGGCTGATCGTATACGATCAATAAACACTTTTAGAGACATGACAATACCATTTCATAAAATAACGTGTTCAAAACAATTTTATTTATTTGATTAGGACATTTCAGCGGGTTTAAATATTTAGCATATATATATATATATATATATATATATATACGTTGTTTATTATATTTTGAGCGGTGATTTATTGAAGCAAGTTATATTTGTTTTCAGCCGCAACGCCCTCTAGAAAAATGCTTATAATAACCGATACATCATTAACTCCACAATCAAAAGCAAAAGGTAATTTCCTCCGCTTGTTTCATATGACATGGAAATTCACGAATCGATTACATAGGTTATATTTCATCGTAGTATCTCGAGTATTTATTTGTTAATCCTATAAAACTTCCCATATTTATTGCGGTGAAGTAATATAAATTTTTACGTAGTATGAATCGCGGAATTGTTCTCAAATTATGCTCAACTGTTTTATGCTATATGAATGAGTATCCTGAACGTGTTTTCTCCATCTGATGAGCGCATGCAGCAGGAAAAAATTCAAGGTGTGTTAATGATGGGAATTAATGAAATTCGTTTCGAAGCCCACGTAATAAATCTATTTACATATGATTGTACATGGGAAACATCGTGATACAAATGGCAGCCATACCTCACAGTGTCAAAGTCTGTTGATTCCGATCGTGCCATTCACACCTGTTGAGCGCAAGCAACAAGAAATCACTGCAAAAGAATGCGTGTGTGTGAAATGGAAATGCATGATGCTTTTTACCAATTGTTTAATCTCATGGATTATACACTTTAGCGTGCATGCACAAGCGCTAGAGCAGTATGGCCACTCAAACTTTTTCAAACTGTTGAATGTATGTTCAACCATGTTTATATTTTACCGACTGCTCCAACTCATGCGGATCCTTATCGTACTTTCTTCACAAGACGAGTGGATGCATCACAATAAGGATCACGTTTTGCCGATGGGAAAACGGCAGGCAAAAACACTTATTATTGTTTTTAATATTTGCAAATTTTGACCACGATGGGATATACCAATCGTTATCTATCGTTGTGCACGTTTATCAACACAATGCTACAATAAACAGTTATCTAGTTCTAAATTTCGAATTAGCCAAACCAAGCATTGATTTAACATTTGTTTTTTCCATGATAAAACAAAGTGTTGACAATAAAATTAGCGTTGACCCGCTAGTTGTGAAGAGGTTGCTCGTGACCGCGCACATTGGAGGCATTTTTTAAAACGTCGTTTGCAAGTTGATGTGGAGCGAGAACAGCTATTCTTTGCTAAACGCAAATAACGCCGCATGCAAACAACTAACGCATAAAAACCGTAAAAAGCATCTCGCTGTTTGAGAGTTTGTTCCTCCCAGATCGGAATGTTTATTTATGTGAATAGCTTTGTAACCTGAAACCATCATGCGATTCTGATGCACATACATGGTCGACATCGACCGAATGATGTCAACAACCCCTTCTGATTTAAATTAACAATCCATCTTTTCCATCATTAGTTGATTTCGTATATGGTAAGCGGTTTTATTTATCGAAAACGAAAGACTTTGCAATGTATGGCACTCCAATGTTTTCCTAGTAAGAGAAGCACATTTTATATTTTGAAATACATTCATACATAAGCGAAGTCAATATCTAATAATGAGTTCTATACAAATGAAAAATGTCTCGTCCTTTATTTTCTTTTAGTTGATATTTGGCTAACCTATTCATATTTGTTTGTACAACACCATTTTCATTTGTGCATGTCCATAATTAACGATCAATTAAATTATCTATCAAATTTTTTCATTTATTTTAACGATTGAAATTTATGACTCAAACGAATGACAATACAATATATATATTGCAGGTGGATACAAAATAAAATCCGGTAAGGTCACTGAACAGACCGTCAATTTGGAGACATATTGAAAAATGGCACAAAATTTAAACATTGCACATTTATCTAAAAGTTCAAACACGCAAACAATTTTTCCCATATGGAATGTGTTTTTAATATTAGATCTCACATCGAATTCGCCTTATCCAGATACATTGCTTGTGTTTTTTCTAAAAGTGATGCATATTAAATCCAATTCAATCAAGAGGTCTGAACATTTTTGCCTGTATGCGTTACTTGTCGTATAGAATGTTTACTACGCCGCATATTTATAGAGTGACGCAGAGATTCATTCGGAAAAGTTTATAATCATCTGCAAGGTATATTACTTTATGTTGTATCCGAAAGTAAGACCATCAAGGATGACGTGAGTTTAGATTTACACCATCGGGGATGGTTTCTCTTCAAGTTATGATAAATATTGTGAACTTTTTGCAATCAAACACGGTATAACGTTTCTCACTATGTAAACTAAATAATGACTGTAAAAGAAATGATATACCAAAGTTATTTTCTTAACGTGATTGACCTATTTTGGCCTATATTTGCGAAACCCACATATGTTGAATTATTTGCCGAAAAATCAAACGAGCAAACATGTCCTTTTATCTGCTTGATCATTTTGACACGAACTGCAAACTGTTTCTATTGTGTGAAACATATTTCCGAAATTTGCATCTGTGATTTTGAGTAGCAATTTCTTAAAAACAATTCTCATGAACTTCAAAATAATGTGCACATTTTTTGCAATTAGCTGCACATAATTCCAACGCATCTGATTCGATTTAGAAATGTTATCCAACTGTTTGAATTAATGTTGAATACAATTTGGGGACGAAGTATACCGTTGATTAGAAATCTCACTGCAGGTTGAAATACCCAAAATACGAAGTATCTCATATATTTATCGCCACAAATGCCTTTTCTTTCAAGGTTGATTTTCAGATTGAATAATGTCTATTGTAATATTCCATACGGAATTCACAACCCATATTTTTCCTAACATAGGAATGAGAAATGTGTTCTGTTGTGTTACTTAGGAAACCGCGCTACTAAACGTTCGTCGTACTACACGCGTTCAGTGAATTAGCAGACTGCAGCATGGTCAACGTATCCTGGATTGATCGTGTTTCACCAAAAACTTTCATTCCGAGTTCACTTATTTTAATATGACAATTCGTTTACAATCCAGATTTGCCCGATCTGGATATCGCCGGAGCACCAAATGCGGCTACACGGCTACAAATTGTGCTTTTCTTTATTAGGTAAACTCTATACAACAAATGTATAAAATCTCATGAGAAAATTGTTCGCAGCAAACCGAGCTGACAGCATATGCTTAGAGCTCCAGGACAGAAACTTCAAATATGATTTACGCAAAACATCTGAATATGCATAAGAGAAAGTTGATTCATGCCATGCTCTATTCGAAAATACGATTTTATTTAGTTAGGTTGAAAACTATATATCCGAATGAACAAAGCCAATAAAACTAACTGAAACGTTTTGGCATATATTATATATAGTGAAAAACCAAATCAATCCTGTGTAGTTTATGAATGAAGAAGCGAAAATCAAATTCAATAGTGAATTGCTCACAATCACGGAAACTCCCAGAGCATTCTTACATAGAAAAGCTCGATAAATTATTTAACTTTATTTTATATATCCTGCTTACAAACATTTATAGGTTTTTACGAATAAAATCCGTAGCACAAATATTTGAATGTTCGACAATTAAGTTTTATTCAAATTTTCAATTTTCACTTAAATTGCAGTTTACCTCAGAATAAAAAGTTTTATTATAAAGTTGATCACGATTTACTTGTTTCTGGCCACGTCTCAACCACGCCACGAATATGAAAAAATGAATGTTTGTAAATTGAATTAGATTTATTCTTTTGGTCAAACACAACATGGAGTTAATAATGACGACGCCCTTAAAGAACTTGAGTTGAAGTTTTTGGGGATATGATACTCGGATTCAATTAATTTTTGTGATCTCTCATATAAAAGTTTTATTTGCATGCATCTTCATCACGCACACACACCACGACAGGTTTCGCGATGTATGCACTCACACAAAAGGGAAAAAATCCAGAAGCCGCATGCGCTTGAATCAGCGAAAGAATTGTAAACATGTTGAGCTCGCAAGCCACTATTTGGTAATTTGTATGCAACAAACTTGTTCAAAAACATGAGTTCGCAGTCTCGTAAATTGAGTATAAACCAAGGAGTAGTGTCGGTAAGGAGATCCAGGTTGATATGCCACGGCTTACGAATTTGGCTACACTTCATCGTTCAACTGATCACTTATAAGCGTTTATGAATCTGATTCCAGACTGGTATATTTTATTAGCTTTTTTGCCCGCCTAATCCTGAATTTGCTCGCGAAATATGTTATTATCGCCCAACCGGACAGATCAGGTTGAGTGTTGATAAATGACACACGATTCGTTAACGTCAGTCAGGAGTGCACAATGTGTTGATTGCTTGATATGGATGAAAAAGTTTTTTAAACATATGTGTGGCCTTGTAAGAATCGATAGTCGAAAAAGGAAAGCTCGCAGTAACGAAGCTTCGTCGGTTTCTTTGTCGGAAGCTTTGTGTTCGAACGAACATGGGTTTGTTTCAAAAGATATGTACCTCTTGAATCATAAACCTCTTAAGACAGAATAGCGGGGGAACAATGCGGAACAACTCATTGCGTCATGCTGCGTTACACTGGTAATCAGTAATTTTGTGTGAAGGAGCTAACAATATCTGCCCAAGTAAACTTTGCAGCACATTCGGTGTGATACACGTTATTCATAATCCTCTGCAAAACAGAAAAATCTATGTCGATATATATGCACCATCCAACTTGTTTACTAGGCAACCACTGCACTTGATATTGTAAATACATTTGATCACAAAACCCAGGGTATTCTAAACTTTCGAATGCATCAGTAGGGAGCGGAGCGATTCCGCTTCTTCCATTTCAGGAATTCAAAATGTAACAATGGCCAATGAATCAATTGAAATATCGTATTATTTTGACGACCGTCACATACAGGTTAACACAGTGTAATAAACCAATTGAGCGATTCAGGTTCTTTCACAGTTTCGTCTTCGTAGTGAACGTGATTAAAGATTGAACGTTTACTTAGCATCAAGAGACAATTGGGGATGCAAACTTCTGGGATGTCGTAGTTAATTTTGCATTGAGCATACACGAAGTTTGTACATTAAGATGTGTGACTTGATTTGACTTTGAATGACTACGTGCAATTATCACGCCTTTACACGAATCTCTCCTTTAACGAATGCGAGGAAGCTGTCATTCACTGACCTCTTGACTTGACACACTGTGAAGCGTCCGTTTTCGAACACAAGTCTGAATACCGCATTATTGTTTCACACACATTTTGCTTTAAAGTGTAAAAACTAATACTGATCGCATGATGTTACAAAATTTAGGCCCTTCAAGTAAGTTCAATTTATTGCATCAAATATATTTATCGCTGGGATGTGAGGTATTTTAAAATCGGAATGCAGCATGCTTTATCACACTTACATGTATTTACTCTTAAAATGGCGTTTATCATATAGAACGATGTCACTAATGATAACACCTGTGGAAACGTGTTCCGGTTTTTCTTAGTTTGAATGTAGATACGTAATGTGCCGTATTAATCAAACAATAAATATATGAACAAAGTAATATTTACACAGAGGCAACAATTGTGGTATATGTTTGCCAAAGTTTACAACCCATGCAAATACAAATAAACGTTTTCATAGTGTCACAATGCAGCTCACAAAATGAGTTACTACAAATTATTCCCAGAACCAACCTCGCAAACATTTGTCAGAAAAATTCATACTAGCACAGGTTGCTTCACCTTCGGAAATTAGCAGCATATGGTCATCGTATTCATGCATCTAAATCACTAGAATTCGGTGCAAATTTTGTGGTACCAAATCTGGAATATCATATAAAAATATACAAAGTTTGCGAGATGTTTAGCAAATTAACGAGTCCGATATAATACATTCAATAAAAAATATTTTGCTTCATAGTGAAATGCACAAAATGATTCCACACCATCCGTTTTCGTTTGTGGTGAATGAAATGGACACATTCCGTCATAATTAAAACGATACACAATCGCATTCGACATAGAAAAGCAGATTGGTTAAATGTAATAGTCGCATAAATCAAGAATATTCGAATGTTAAGCGACAGGATCAACTTCTCAAATAAGCTGAATTTTAACTAAACAAGGGATTATACAAATAAACTAATTTTGCATTTTTTATGACGTTGTTGCTTGGCACGTACAAACCTGATCAATTACACATGCATTAGGGTAACTAAATTAATTTGGAGAAAAACGTCCACATATTTATGCATTTATATCTCACAGTCACACTCAACACGACCGGTTTCCTTTGGTTTGCGCCCATCAGGTTGATCCTTTATTCACAACTTGAAAGTATCACCTGATTGAAAATAGTGTCGATCACACATTGCAGAGGGTGAATTCAAATATCACATTAGAGAAGAATAAAAAGAAAAATGGTTTTATCCGAGTACACGAATTATCATGTCTGCATTTTTGAGACTTGCGGATCGTAATCTACTGCCCCCAGTTGACAAGTAAATAGAACGCGGGAGCATAAGTCATTTTTTGGTGGAAATGCTGTGACATTATATATCAGCAGCAAATTATTTAAATACATATCTGGAAATCATCCATTGCAATGAATAATATGACAGAGGCGCTTTTTAAGAACTAATTTTATTCATATGTTGTTGTGCTCCATTGAACGATGTCGTCCATAAATGCTCAACACAAGAATTGTACAAATCTGTGTTTAGTTGCAACTCATTTATATTAGTTCGCTGCCATGGCGTGATTCACAACCAAAATATTGATTGATTTAATTTCATATTAGATGAAATTTTTTCAATTCAAGCAGCAAAACAATATAAATATAACTAATTATGTTAACTCCATCATTGGTTAACATTTCTTTCAATTTTTTCCTGCCGTATCATCGACTATATTTCGCGAGATGTGATTTGTTGTGATGTCAATTCTCATGATTACCATGTTCGTCTAAGCTGAAAGTTTTATTGTTTGCATAAAGCAGCGGGATAGATTTTGATTTGTACGGGATAGGTCTGGAGAATACCAACGATGTTGAACAGCCACCAACCAGAGCCCTTTGTTTTCCACCTTTAGGAATTTTGCGGCCTATGAAGGTTCAGGTGGCTTTTTTGGTGAACGTATCTGGATGAAACCACGCATTGTGGCCTTCTTGACATGGTTTTCAACTTCCACTTTTTCAAGCATTTCCTGGTGGAATAGACCCTTTCAATCCCAATATTTGAATTCAATTATCTTCATATTTTACAGGTCCTATGGTTAAATTCTTCTCACCGTGATCCAACCACTATTTTGAAACCTATTCACATACAGACACCTTTTCTCGTATCCAGTAAATATTTTGTATTAAAAACGTAGCGTGCATGTTGTAAGCACTCAGTCAAAATGTATATCGTCAATTTATTCCGGAAAACCAATCTGATTTTGGCTAGTTTTAGCGGAATGCTCTCTCCTGGAATTCGTGAGAAACTCATGCATTTAATTTGGCCTAAAATTGTCGCCAAAACGTGATCCAAATTTCGACTTAATTATCTGCATTCCTTTCGGTAATGTTTCTTTGACCGTGTACTACGTTTATTCTTCGGAACGGGGAGCGATCCCAGGTGGGAATTATCGTGTAGAGTTCAAACAAGCAAAACTGGAGTCGTTTTCGCTTCTGACACGCCAACCCAACTCACAGCAAAAATATCTCTGAAAGCCTTACTTGCTCGTTGATCTAGATTAAAGATTAAAAGTGTATATCGAAATTACACGTTGAGACGAATTGGAAAAACATTCAGAGTGAAAAAAATAAAACATCCTATTCAAAGCGTTGCATGCTATTTATAATGGTCCAAGGCAATCAACAATTTCATGTAGAACGAATATTTTATGTCATGTTGGGAACCTATGCAACAATCCAACACTCGACGTTCTCAAAACAATGTAAATATGAATAATACATTATCTAAATGTGCAGGTGCGTATTTGATGAAACATTCTGGTTACGAAACTTATATAACAGTGACTAACTAGCGAAGCGTGTTCAGCATTCTTCAACTGTGTGCATGCGTATGAATTATGGTTACACTGTTCAGACCCGATGAACGCATACAGACCGAAAACAAACTTGTAATTAGTATGTGATTGAAATCAAAGCTTGAATGGATTTTTTCATTATATATAATTATTATTCAGTTCCGTAAAATAGAAATCCGTCATTATTTTTGAAATTCTCAGCTTTAACAATTGTAGAAAATAAAGTAATATTTCGTCATCTTTGAAACAACGAATCAACCGTAAAAAGTGTGACTTGAAAGTCAAAACCGATTTGTAAAACGATCCGAAAAACAAACTATGGCTCTATGTAAAAGCACAGAGCTGTTGCATCAATTCTTCAAAAATTTCCAATGGGAGATTTTTCTGGTAGCTATGAGAAACACACTACTGGTTTCAGGATGATTGCTCTGAGAATGAAGATTAGTTTGGCTGAAACTTTTTATAATAAAATTATTTTTGAACAGTGAGTGCTTAGATTCTCGCAATAAAACATAGAGGTAATGAAAAGAAACTACGGAGTGATTTCTCTGCATGAGCTGATATCATCTATATGCTGAAATAAAATGAAGTGCACTGATTTGATTATTCGCACGTTTGTTTAACGTTCAGCTTTCCTACGGCATGATAGCCTACAACAGTTAGAAATATTGACTTAACTTCCAGTAATCCTTGTGGTATACAATATTGCTATTTATGATGCACCTAAACTTGCCTTGCGTAATTAATGCGTGGGAAATTCAATTAGGCTTTATAGAATTTAAAGGGATAAGGTACTATGCCCCAACAAACAATTGTCAAATGTTTTTGACAAAGCAGTCGGCGCATGCAAAATTAACATTTGTGCAAATGTGCTGTGATTAAATGTTACTGAGTGGATTCTGTTTGTACTGTCTCTGAGTGATGGGTGATGAGTGCGTCATTGAAAAACACATAATTATCGGCTCATGGAATGGAACAGGTTGGTTGTTTCAAACTTATAATACGGTGACGTTTAAGCGCCATTTTTTACAAATCCTTCACTTTTCCAAGCGAATGCGGATCACGATACTGTTGTCCCTATCTGATCAACTCAAACAATACGAAGCAGGTCATTGTTTTTGAGTATTGCAAATGCAATGAAATGAGGATCTTTTTTACGTTTCCAATTAATTTTGTTTATCAACTATTTATTGCGTGAAATCCGCTTCAATATGGATAAAGATACCAGTTCAATGACACGTTTGGTTGTTTTATATGAAAAAACAAATATACACATTTTGGAGTCTTCAACCTAACTGCTTCTCGTTTTCATGGTATTCACAGTTGAAATGATCATGGAAATAGCGAATTCGTTGACGATCGAACAAGCTGAACGTTCGGGTACACTGGATTCAGTGCTGTTCCAAGAAACATGCATGGTACGTTTAGCAATAATTGATGATTATTTAAACGTAACTTGTATCAACACAATATATATATATATATATATCCATGTGTGTCTACAGCAAATCAAATTTAAATCATGCCAACTGAATGGATTCATGTATTTGGTGCAAGATAACAAATATTTGGTACGAATAAAAATAACGGAGCCAGCACATTCGAACCATGATTCATCGGATAAAAAACTCATGGACTTGAGAATGATGATGAAGGGAACATATCGTCGAAAGGGATTTAATGTGATCGCAGTTACGCCGAGTTCGTTGGAATTTATGAAACGTGAGTTACATTATCAACCAATAGCTTTTGCGAATGTTGATACTACACTATCGTGGGATCAATCAAAATCAGGCTTTACAAGCTTCTGCAATATTTTTTCTATGTTTGGCACCATCAAATTATTTGAAGTAATCTCGGTGGTGGAAGTGTACGGCTTGAATTTGTATACCGATTGTTCGAATCAGTCAAGAGCATCATCGAATTATATTAACAGGAATAATTCCGTCTAGATTCATGCTGTTTTCTCGCAATCAATTGATTATTTTGCAGATGCTCTCTAGATCGTCAACAATGAGGCGCTCAAGTAATTTGGAAATCAGTGTTAACAGAGTAACAATGGATAATTAGAAACATCTGAGTAATTGTTTCATGTTTCCAATCTGTACTACTAATGCCATTTGCTAGTTTGTTTCTTATAAATGTGTGAGAGTGGTTGGTATAAATATTGACACATTGCTGAGATATTAGAAGTGTTATTCTGTAGGGCTCGGAATTATTGCCAAATTTGTGGTTGAATAATGCATTTATTGTTCACTCCTGTCTTGCTTGTATTGACCAGGTTTCACTGGCGTACAGTAAGGCATTTAGTTCGCACGCGCTGTAAATTTAGTAGAACATAATGAAAATGTTACACCAACCACTTAAATGGATATCAAATTAACCCACAACGTGCTGAATTTTTTACGGTGTTTGAAATCTAACGCCACTTCATAAAATGCTAATCATGTGAAGTACGAATAGTTTGATAATAACGCTAAAATTACATTACAATGCTTTTCTATTATAAACTAAGTTGGATGTCACGTTATTACTCCAGCCTTTTTACCCAACGAAATGTTAAGTGATGTTTTGTGTGCGTCAAATTTCAGAATTTCATTTACAGATCGCTCAAACGCAATAATCGCTTCATGTTTCCTAGGCATGAATCTCACCCGAAAAATTATGTTTTAATTGTTGGATAACTTGATGACAAATCGTGCCATATTTCAATTTAACAAAGTTGTTTTCGAAATTTGAATACATAATTTTACCGGTTTAAAATAAATAATTTTTACTCGATTTGCAGGATATGTAGGAACATTGGAAAGTCCGGTATTGAGTACGTGCAATGCAATTATATGTTAGTGTTAACAACATATATGAAGATGGAGCACTTCCTTTTTATCATGATATGCATCATATTGTTATTGCCAAATATTCAGATTCAGTGCCACTTGAAAGCTTTGCTAGCAACTTTCTCAGGAAAGATGATCGTGTACAATCATCCAACGTTGTAAAATGTCGTTCAAGCTTGGGCCCGTGGCCTTGAATAATTGTCCTCATAGATATATGAATTTATCACATAGCAACTAAGTTATTGTTAGGTCTTTGAGATGTTACGTACTATGAAAGATTAGGACATCTGGGTGTTGTATATATACGAAGACACTAATTTCTAGTGTGTAGCAAAAATGGGACACTTTATGGTACACTTCCGCTCCAACATCCCATGTTCGAATATTTATAGCCGGCACCACGTATTTCTGTCCGCTTTATATTTGTGGAATCGCGTAGCTGAATATGTGATTGAGTCTCCATGCATGACAATATTTAAAGCCAATGTGTAATCAAGTATTCATAAAGAAACAATTTTCGTGAGCCAAACATAGGATATACGTTATTCGTTTGACATATTTATTCCTAGCATATTTCCATTGTGCTGGCAAATAATCGCCTTAAATCCAAACATACTTTATTAAAAGTGCATTTATTGAAACAATGCATTTGAAAATTTGGTTGGCAATTGTATCTTCGTTGACGCTAGTAGATTTCATACTAACCATTTGGGTTTATGTTGTTGGCCTCCTTTGCTCGATGTTGACCATGAATGTATATTTTAATCGCGAGATTTTTTGATAACGTAAGTAACACAAATAACACTTTCAAGAGTGCACACGCCTGTCACTGTTAATCTGTCGTTGGTTAGGTGCTGGTTGCACAAGCTAATCAACATGGTGTTTGGTAACGCGTTTTGATAACTCTAATATTTCAATATTTTGCTAGTGTTAGAATTATGAAATTTGGTGGACTGCGTAAACTATTCACGTTCCTTGATCTGGATGGACGAATTTTGCGTGTCAAAGGTGCAATGTTTCCAACAAATCTGATCTTGCCGATTGCATACAAATTTCATTTTCATGGAAATCACTAAGCTATGCGATCAAAGTATTTTCTATTACAAAACAATAATTGCATCTTATGTTGACGTTGATCCCTGATAGGTAGAATTGTGAGGATATACTGTGTTTCATGAAGTAAGATTGACAAACGTTCCTGAAAGATGAGTCTTCACATATTTTCTCAAAGTCAACTATTTTTTGAGCTATAGGATTCTTTTTCAGAGCTACGTTCTCTGTTTTGCCAGAGTCAATTTTTAATCAGTAGGAATTTATCAAATTCCTCATAATAATGCTGTCGTATTGCTTGGAGTTTGATAGAATGTTTGTGATAATTGTTTTTTCTTAGCTTTCGCGATGCTGACGCATACATGCACCTACGGGATATCACATAGACTTGCAATGGACAAACAAGAGGAAACGGAAACTAGGGATGGGGTAAGTGAAGACATTTCGTTAGTTCTGTCGAATGATGTATCTGGCATAATATAAACGAGTTGTTTCATGTGTTTTCAGTGTTACATAGAAAGGTTGCTAGGAAATTGCATCCAGGTTTAATTTGTAGGTTAAGAGCATACATTGAACTTGATGTGTAAGTTAAAGTTTAAATCATGATTTAAATTAGAAAAAAATTGATATCGATTATTAAGAAACCAATAAGTGGCTAATAAGTTAGACAATTTATATGTTTCGTTTGAGAAGTTGATAGAGTGAATCATAATTAGTTTATTTATCGGTTTACATCACTCATTCAATATGATGATGTTCGACAATAATCTAATAATTGCAATATTAATGTATATTCAAAATCAAACACAAAGTATGAAATCCATGAGTTCGTGTATAAATGCGTAGCAAGATAAGAGACATTACTATTTTTATTCACAATACGCACGTATTCAGAATTGTGTATCCGTTTGTTCGTGTTGTGCAACATCTAACCGAAAGATAATATTGACAAAAACTACATATTTTTCTGTGAACTCCTGTTCATTTACAATAAGCGGATTTAATCCGCACGCCGTAGTTGCATCCACAATAATGATTCATTGTTTTTTTAGGAACGAGAAAACCGTGAAATATTAGTTACAATTTACTGTTACTTTTTGCTGCTGGCTAGATGCCTTCCTAACAGGTTTCTAGCCGTTTGAAGTTAACGGTTGTAGAAAGTATGCTTTGGCAATCCTTAAACAAGTGCAAAATTATAAAATCAAATTAAACTACATAACCTTTATTTTATTGGTAATACGAACCACTGTTTGAAGACGCCCGTGTTTCACAACGCAGAGGATTTGATTCGCAAGAGCACTGGCTTTAGTTCCAAGCGGTTGATCAATAATTTTGCTGTAATATTTTACTTTGACACCGTGTTAACGATCAAGTACAAAAGTGTCAAAATATTTGACAGGCGCACGTTCATTTAAAGCCTCACAGCTCTACTTACTGGAGTTCGTATTCTGTTCTAGCGATTAATAAGCTCCCTCGTAACGTTGACACCAGAAAATCTGCACTCCCATCTTGTCATGTAGATTCTCTGATATTTTGATACTGCTGTTTTGCATTTGTACTGCATGTAAATTAGGGTACACTTTGCGCAATGGAATCATTATTTCATCCCTCTAAACAATTTTCGGTAGAAACATTTTTCTCCCTAGGGTCAGATAATAAATCGTATTTTCAGTTATACTGAACGTTTCTCACATGGGTGTTGAGATAAATGTCGATAAATATGGAACGCTAGAAAAATGAACAATAAACAGCTAACAATATCGACTCATTATTTGCAGATTAATTTATCCTTTTTAGAGTTATGCAAAATGGTTATACGTTTAATTATTAGCACATCACTGGTAACCATACGTTTTGTTAACAATTATTTAACTCTATCACAAATCGCAACATTTGATTTCTAGGTCAATGTTTTCTAACACTAAACCTTCACCGCCAAATCACATAAAACAAGAGAATCCTAATTGGTTACGAGCAGGCAAACGTCGTTAACACAACACTGCGTTCATCAAGACTGTATCAGTTTTCACTTTGAACTGATTTGCCAGTCGACTTCGTGCGAACAGGTTTACTGCAAACTGCCATTGAACGCTCATTAAAATCATTAACATTAACTCATCATTACAGTCTCATTTGACAGAGGTTGACAAATGTTCGAAATGCACTTCATATATCCTCAATATGATTACAAATATAAAACGAAGCGCTATACTGTCGAGGGTAGTTTTCCTTCTGCATATGTTGCCAAATTCACAACCAGGGATGTGTGTTTTCTGCAAGTATACCGAAATGTGTAATCACGGAAGGTCTCGAACCATGTCTTTCCGACTATTATGGCTAGAGTCTGCTCAACATGTTTCAATTTGGTAAACCTCGGGAATTAGCTTAAATTTCGAACTTTCAAGATTATATCCGTAACGTACGGCATCTTATAAAATGAGCTTAATATAATGTGGTTACCGAGATATTTTGAAAGTTTAATATTTTAATCACTTCATTTCTCTGCTTGATTAAAAACACATTTAAAAAGTATTTTCATGAAAATGTGAAATTGAAGCAATCGGTTAGCGTAATTCAGAATAACGTTTCGGTCAGGCAAATAAGTTTCGTGTTACCAAGTGTGATAGTCGAAACGGGGAAATTAATAAATTTGCGCTCTAAACATCAAACATTTCCAGGCGTGAAACTATTGTTGTTTTCATTGTTCGGTCCACGTTGATCACCGATACAACATCGCAGTCGCATGAGTTTTTATGTTGTACATCATTTGGAATGATTAATTATTTTGATTCGGGAGGAACAAGCCCTCCCACAGCACATGTAACGATCGTCTGAATTCGATTTTATGGCGATAGTTGCTCGCTCGCGGCGTGATTTGCGTTCAGCAGCTAATAGCTCTACATATTCATCCCTAGATAAAAAAAAGACGATTAACACAATGCTCGATTGTAAGCGGTTGAGAGCAACGTATTCTCAAATCGCGGGTCAATGCCAACAGCTTTCATATCTCTTTCGCAAACGTCCTTGTACCTCAAGTTTGTTGTGCCCAATGGTCGACTTCCCAATCGCAACTCACCATAGTGTTCATCATTAGAATTACTATCATTTTCCTTTCCTTAAACATGACCAAGTCACCGCAAGCGTAGCGTTTGTAACAAGGTAAACATGCTCTGTGGACCTGCTGTCGAAAGCACTCCAGCATTATTACCACTGTACATCTTCGATATGTTCAATATACGAAAGATGTCATGTGCGTAAAATAAATACCATTTTCGTTCCTGTCATGCATGGTGGACCAGGTTTTGCTGCCGTGCATTGAAGCATTTAATACGCACGCACTGTATACAATCATCTTTGTCTTTTCAGTCGACGTGCGTTTACCCCAAACACGCGCATTCAATCGGGAAAAAATGAGAGCTGGTTAGCCAATTTGCATATCAATATACGTGTCTTGCTATAGGTTATCCGAAATGGTTAGACACAGTAATGAGAAATGAAGTAATGGTTGAGGCGAACATCACAGCGTATCACTGTTAGCTTGAGAACATTCTAGGTGTGTCGAGCCCGGAACATTTGACCTACTTGACCAACCTACCATGATTGGAAACAAGCCATAAATCTGCAAATGATTGAGTGTAATTAAAAATGTAATTGAAAATATAATCAGTTCATATAGTCAGTGTTCTGAATTGTTCATCACATCATTTTCAAAATTTAATGTCTTTACAATAACTAATCGTTCGTAATCTATTTCCATGACAATTCACAAACGTTGTTCCTTCAAATTTTATTTCTGTTTTAAAGGTGGTGAATGGTATTCCGTTTTTCAAATCGTGGAGTTTTGTTCTGAGCAGAGTCGAGAGAAAAGTGTTGGAATTTCCTGTGTACGATTGGTTCGTGAATGCAGGGTACATGGTAGCAGAAAAGGCATCTTTGTGGTATGGGTATCCGGAAAGATGGCATCAAATCCCCAACTGGTTACGCAAAATCGATTTTCCAGTGAAATGGGAATGTGTGCGGAATTTCGAATTTGAGATGGAACAGAACTTCCGTGCGTATATTTCTGCTTCATTAGGTTCTGTCCCTTCATATCTAAGAGTAATACGTTGCTGTTATGCGAACATAATACAAAACTATATTGTTTGTTTCTTTACGCGAAAACTATCACTATTCTAAACCACCCAACATGATTGTGTAAACAGTCATGTACATGAAAACAAATGTAATTTGGTGATCGTACAAAGAAACAACTTATTCAGAATCATAAACACATATTGATTGTCTATCAAAAACACACAATGCTTATAACGACCAATATATTCTGTGGCTCATAGTTAAGAAATGCATAAGAAATATATAAACCACGCACGTTTTTAGTTAATTTGTACAATCAAAATATACGTTAGCAAGTTCATCAAACTATTTCTAAGGCAGCAGTTGGAGAACCTGCGTTAAAGTGGAAAAACTGATGTTCTAAATTGTCTCTACCATTTATTCATAGGCAACGTTACTAGTCATGGTTTAATCTCTTTTATTGGTAAATTATTCAGATAATACATTTCTCACTTCCATTCTGCGAAATTTGCTTGGCGTATTGAAGTCATGTAATACCATGTATTTTGTATCTCATTTGATATTCAACTTGAATTTTCCTTCACACAAACAAACACTTGCCAATTGCTTTACCAATAAACTAGTTTGACATGGTCTGATATGTTTGCACAGAACTTGCTTGTAGTGTATCGACTAAAAATGTAGTTATTGTGTGATCTCGAGCTGTAAACAGATGCACGCAGTGAGTGTACTTTCAGGTATAGCGAACATACTTTTTCATGAAATCTGACATGAGGTGTGCCCAATGTTGGAGCAGTTAAATGGGATTGCTACTGTGAGCAAAGAATTTAACACGTGGTAATTAACCTGTCATCAAAACTGTGTTTGCAACGCTTACAATTTTTTCGTGCAATACCGTATTGTGACTGATAATTTATTGTCTTCTGTTTAGTTATCTAGTACTTCCCAGAATTCATAGGATCCAGAATGTTGAAATATGAATCTGCTTTTTTCTACTTCTATACCCTAGACAGCGTTAAATAAAACAAATTCATTCCCTTGTTCAATTAGAAAACACGTCGTATAACGGTTAGTTTCAAATATGAAAATTGATATTCTATCTATACTTTTTATGGTACATTTTGCGAATGTTAAAAAAAATCGATGAAACCCAGCACTGACAAACTGAGCGATTATTACTCCACGTGCTGCACTACATGCATGAAACAAACCGCATGGAAAGTTATCAACATACTTGCTAACCCTGTTAACCGGATAGTCCGGCATCTAGCGGTTTGCAAATGTACACAAGGTTTGCGCAAGCAATAACGCCCGATTAGCGTTTGAAAAATGTGTACTTCGAAGAGTCAGTGCGATGGAAAACGGTGTTGTTCATCATACGGTAAATATCTTGCTGGGTGACGAACTAGTGAATCAGATTCAACGCGATACAACGGACAATAAAAATAACGATTTGTTTTACGTAGAGCAGTGTTGTTTCACTAATTGTGGTTTAACAGAGTTGAAACAAGCATCAATACATTCGACGTGACAAAACATGTATCATCCAACTAGCGAATGTGAGAGAACTTAACCAATTGTTCTCTCATCGTAGACTCTAAGTCATAATGTTTGAGTCAAACCATCTTTGAGTTCGTTGTTTCGCGCATAACAAACGTTCAAATTCATTTGAAATTTGTAAGAGAATGTTTCAAGTAATTCTAGTCATCCCGCTACCTCAAACACTCTCTGAATGCAATTACATTCCCAATCTCCTTTGCAACATTCCGTTTCGTTAGCCTTGCCTTGTTTTTAGGAAATGCGGATAGAAATCTTATTTTTGAAGCGACAGAAGGAAACACGCTTCACGAGACTTTTCTTTTATTTAGTAAAGACGAACAAGAAATTTGAGGCAAATCACCCAAACTCTTCTCCAGTGTTTGGATGTATGGGATGGAACGTGATAAAGGGAATGAAACTTTGATACAACAAGTTTCTAATGTAAGGAGAAAGGATCATTTGATCCAACTATTGCGGTATACCACCTATCTCTGTTTGCATACTTACATCGGCACTGAGAACACTTTTCTCGAACAGCAAGCAGGTTTCTGTTCATGGTATGTAGGTGCCGATACGATTTTCTTCTGATTCAATTGCTAAAACACTGACACGTGCATCGTCGGCAAAACTATATGGCGGTTTCTCGATTTTTGAGCTGCCTTTGATTCAGTTTATAGTTCCGCAGTTATTAATTCAGAATGCAATCACTCAGTAGTACGTCGCTATGAAGTTTCATCCCAAAGGACATTTAAAAAGTTTTCTAAGAAAGGAGCATTATAGCTAACAGATTTAAAATAAATGATCTAGTTTTGATCGTGCAGTTTAAATACCAAGGCCGTTCAGCGGTTGTTGGGTATGCGATCGATTAAGAAAAAACGTTCAGAATTGCGAAAGCCATGATAGCATTTTCGAGATTGATGAATATCTTTGAAAGATGGCATTCAAGCTTAACGCTAAATAGCAAGCTCCATTTCACTAGGATCACTCTTCATTGCCTAATGGAATTGAAGTTTGAAGAGTTTGCGCAGAGATGAGTATGAGGCCCTAGGTCATCAATCAACGTTCTTTGCAAACTATTAATTACGCACCATGGCAACACCACGTTTTTAAATGTGATGTCTGCGCCGCATTCAAGGAAGAAAGTTGCTCCCAGAGAGCTCATAACTGAGGTTGACTCTGCTTGTTGGGACAGGGTCTGCTAATGAAACCTGAATGGTTACCACGCGGAGCACACTATGCGTCAACTAGTGTAAACGAACAACATTTTGATGGTGGTCAGTCGCTAACTTAAAATGGGGCCTAAAAAGGCTCACTCCGGACTAACCAAGGATTAATGGACGTGCTTGCCTGGAAGGGCTGGATGATGAAAAGAAATTGTTCTGATGGTCACATTTTTAATGATGGCTACGAACCAGTAACAGTGAACAACATTGCTTTAGTACTAACACCACGGACTTGGATTTTTAAACGGATCTGACACTAAAATGAAAACCAAATAAATAAACAAACCATGTATGTGAATGGACAAAATATTTTTTTGTTTTTTGACTGGTATCCTTCCCTGGATTGTAAATTCAATTTTTGCCCTACGAAGTCATATATTTATGATATGGTGCAAAATTTATAGTAGATTCGAGATGTGGATTGCCTAACGACATTATTGGAGCTTGATTCTTCCTCCAAATGTTTTCCTAGCCTCTGTAAATGGATTTTCTTGTGATCAAAATTAGTATTAAAATTATCCCATGTTCGATATCTGTTTGTGAGGATTTAATGTTAAACAATATTTTCCATCATTACTTCCGTGAATAAGAAAGTTTGATCAAAATAATGACTCGGGATTGTTAAGAACCACTGAACAGGAACATTGTTGCCTAAAAACGTGTTCAGAATTCAAAATTTAGAATCTCATTTGTTTCTCACCAGGCACGATACGCAGAAAAATGGATCTGTCAATTTGATGAAAGATATTTAGATTTGTTTGTCAATATTTGTGCTTCGTTCTCCAAATTCATTGGCATATCTATCTATATCTGGCTAACCAGAAATTAATTTGGCCTGAATCAACCTTGGGTTCTTCTAAGCATGTCACGTTTTCAAACATTTGTGGAGAAATCGAAATGATTACTGAAAATTGATTTGCACTTAAAAGGTCGTTTTCTTCTGCATGCTTTTCTTCTCATTCTTCGTGTTATTCTCCTTATATGCTAATCATTTTGATCCATCAGCATTTAATTTGCCGACGTGCGTAATAAAAGTACCAGTGCTACCTAACCTATACTTTTACACGGAACAAAACACGAAAAAACAGCATAAATATTGTAATGCTGGTAATCAGTTCACTATGAACATTTGTAGAATGACGTTATGTATGCATAAACTACTAGTGAAAGCTAGCGAGTCAATTTTGCCGAATGAAATACAAAACAAGAAAAATAACTAATCTTCAAGGATAATAATTCATCTAATAGTTGACTCCTGTTCGAATAGAAGTTCGATTAAGTGCTTGACCTTAGAAGTCGAATTTCAGTGTGAAACTACAAAAGAAGTTTTCTTTTGATATTGGTATCGCATGATTTTCATAGGAAGCTAGAATACGTTTCTTACCTGTCTTCTAATCAAAAATGTTTCACATTTTCTCCATGAAAACATAATAGACATAATTCTATACGTTAAACGGTATATTTGTTTACCAGTGGTTCATTTGATGATGGAACCTGAATACCCAATGAAAGACGCTTGTGCTACGGTAAGTGAATTTCCTTGTTGACGAATTTTGTTCATTAGGTATTATCCTGTGAAATTGATTTCATTCGGTCAATAAGTCACTCATATGCTCACAACAATCACGCCTCTCACAATATGTCGCTAATCATTGATTTCTGTCAATTTAGCAGATATTGTAATACGCAAAAATGTCATGCAATGCTAGTTAATTCTATACATAAAAAGACAATTCACAGTTTGCACTCAATTTACAAACGTAAGTTGAGGTGTGTACCGGATAAATTCCGTGAGAATCGATCAACTGATTATTATCGACTATCGTGTGATATTACAATGATTGACCATCCAAAATCTCCCATAATGTGTCTAAAGGATATCTAATATTGATGCTAGCTTTCTATCAGTCGAATTCAATCTAACATCTATTACCAAACTATTTTAACTAGAACACAGACGAAGAAAAATATTTGGAAGTGTTGATAGAATGTGGAAATATATCTATGTGCGTTTCGATTTTAGTTAATGTTGATCGTTCTGAATGTAGCAGAAACATGATGAGCTAACCAAGCCGTATGAACTTATATAATCAGTCAAAATATAAGCATTTGAATAATTCTCTTATTTATTTGCTCAAACATTATTTACGTAGCTTGCCTTGAACTTTCATACTGATTAGGTTGGAGATCGGAAAAAATACACGCAGAAAATATTGCTCAAAATTGTCTTCGGAGGCAGCGAATGGGACTTGGGAATAAATTCCTTCCTCACCCCCAGATATAGAAAATAAGATGCTATTTCATTATATGATCTACCTCCATGTTTAGAGTATCGATTTTGATCTATATAAATATTAATTACTTGACGTATCTACTGGCAGTGAAGCAGATGTAATAAACAAGTGGAACCACATAAGAACTATTGGCCAATCATGCGATTTTTGCCTAAATACTGACTTTTATTGTCGGTGCTTCTATTTTCTAAAAAGATATTGATTAATTTTATAACAAATTTTTCCAAGAGCATTTCAAGGAAACTCCACTTAGACCAATGGATCGCCGTATCGCCTCTTAATCGCTAATCCAATCTTGTCACCTTCAACCAACTAATGTCAAATTTTGAGAACATCTGCAAATCATTGTGAGGTTTATGCTGGAAGCTAAAATTCATATTCTCAAAATAATGACAGGAGTTCCGATTCACACATTTAAAATCTATTCGCTGAAACGTATACGCTCAAATTAGGAAAATTGTCTAGTCCATTTCAAAATTGATATTTACGATCTATATTGTTAAATCGGTTAATATTACATGAATTTCTTTCAGTGGATCATATATTTTGTGTGAATCTTATAATAACCCGATAACGCAAATAATTAAGTAACAACTAGTTTAACAATTTGTGTTATTTTCGTCTTAGCGTTTAGATTTGCAAACAAATTTAATTGATTCCCTTATGTATGATCGGCAATGTGTATGCGAACTTTTTTGCTGTGTAGTGGGTATGATTAGGAATGTTGAAAAACGAGCTATTTTCCTATTATCAAAGAAGCGTTTTTCAACTAAACTATGAAAATATCTGCAAGGTACATAGCTAAGAAGCCCAAATTGGAGTTATGTAAAATGTCATCTGATTTTGCATTATTAACGTATTTTTTCGGGTAAATAATATACACATGTTGTTAAACGCACATTAGGAAGTCGGTATCAGCGTGAATCAATTTTACGTGTGCAAAAAGAAATGAAGCATTATCATTGGTTGCATTCACATATGAAACTGATAGTATGATGGTTCATATTTTTAAACAGACGAACTTGTCATGCATTCATTGTACTGACTTGATGCACGCGTATCCTGATCATACTGTCACTACTTGATGAGTCGTTGGTGTGTCCCTGAAATGCATGGATATAAGCATTTTTCAGAATTATATGTTTACACCCAATCCGCATGCGTGTGGACTCATTTGGTGTAAAACCAAATATGAGAAACATAAAACCTCAAATTTTAATCAATCTTCCACTGTTTCAAGCGCATACGCAACCTAATCCTATTGTCCATAACTGATAAATGCACAAAATTGGCATCCGTTGTAGTGTGTGGTGGAAATGATTGAAATAAGTTTCTTTCGTTCATAACCATGGGATTTAAATCATAGTACATAAGTCTGGGCTCGAGTGATTGAGCATAATAGGCATACTAACCTAATCATACGTCTTTTCCATGACCTCCTCGTGTAATTTACTTTCAAATGTGAAAGCTATAAAAGATCGGTCCACATTTGCATGGAGCACCAACCTGTTCCGCTCATACAATCGGTTTTAACTCCTGATGTTGTCGCCCTAAAGATGGCCGAAAATCTCTCTCTAATCTGTACCAACATACAGGAGTCTAGCGATACAATTCTGGCGAATAGACAACGATACGACTCAGAACAAGAAACTACACTTTTTACGTGGATGTGTTTGCAAGCGAAAAACATATTCAGCTGTAACACGTTTGTTTCGCCATTATAGCTCATCACACATCTGCGAAGCGCGGCTACTAAAATTAACACTAATCAGTGAGATGAAAATGGAGATTGTTCTTTTGAATTCTTACATGGTACCTGACATAACTACGGGCAATAATGTATTCTACGCCGAAATACCCTGGTAAGAATCAAAAGGAGGCGGAGACGTCCGTAAAAATAACAAAGAGTGCAGTCTGATTCTTCCAGGCGTTCCAGAGGCTACCAGTACAACAAAAGGAGCGAAACAACAACAACAATCTAGAGACATTGGTTATACGTTGCAGAAGCGATTGAAGCACGCGAAAGTGTTGTCGCGAATATCTTCACGTTAACAAAGTCTTCAAACTACAAGGGCGATGGACCACCCCCTTTAAAACTTCTGCTATGACAGCCTTTGTCAAACAAAATTTGACAATACACACAAAAATATCTTCAATGACCTCAGACTCAGCATACCGGAGGCTGCTTTCAAAACACAAGCTGCAGCAACGCCGTGCGAAGACACGGACAGACTAGACTTCGAAGTTGTTTCTAAAAACTGCAATCGTCCGGCTCTGAGGATTTCGGACATACAAATATGATGCGCGTATGCTCGCTACACACGAAAACCACTGTTAAATGCCTATACACGAATGCAGAGTGCTCGCGAAACAGAATAGCCCAATTATCCCACTTATCGCTCAGTTTTCTGCTAACATCATTTCTGTAGCCGAAACAGTTTTTCACGGTCAGGTTAACGATTGCGAGATAGCACTTTTCAAAATGATTCTTCTTTGATGAGACCGTTTATGATCAGGTGGTGGAGTTGCTATGTATTATAAGGAACGTCTTCAATTAACAGTTGTAACTGTCGCAAGGTTTGAGCTTTAGGACACCATGTGGGGTAGCCTCCGCTTGGAACCAGTAGAGAACTGCATACTTGGTGTGATTTACCGCTTGCCCAACAATAACGATTCCCCAATAAAACGTTGTAACAAATGAAGCGCAACGCTGGGAAACTTAGAGGATTCCTATTGGTAATCATACGTGATTTTAACCTCCAAAATCTCTACACTAAAAGTCTGCATACTCAGCAATCACTTGATTACAAATTCCGTAAAATAATCCCTTTCAAACCCCTGTACAACCATGCCCATTAATTCAATCAACAGAGGAGGCTAAATAAATCATGAATTCTAGATCTGGTTTTAACCTCCAAAGCAAACGCTTTAGAGTCAGTGCAGTATCATAGTCCTTTGAGGATAAGTGACTATCTGGCGTTGTACTTCGAATTCGTGTGCAACGCCAAAAGGGCGTCGGACGACGTTAAGTTTATCATGAGAGTCGATTACTTCGGCCTTCGCGGTGCCATTACGATTACGAAGGAAAAACATATCGACCTTCCGAATGCAGGTAAACATTGTTCTAGTCTGTTAAGCGATATCGCATAATAAACTGAACTACATTTTTTACCAAATGGAATTCAAGAACATTTTGCTTCAAACTCCGAATCCGCACACTAAATTGGATAGCCCTGCGAAATTTCACATTGTTTTCACACAAAATAACACAAACACACTCATCTTCCGTAGTTTTCGTAACAAGCTGACGTAACTAATCCGGAAAGACAAGCAATATCGCCATTGGAAGGTTATCGACCAGATGGAAAGAAATCCTAAGTTGATGTAAACCATCTTAAAAACCGTGGCCAAGGTTGAACCAGGTGTATCTCCTATCCAGGCAGAGAACGGACTGACTGATGATGTCGAGGATACAGCTGATGCCTAATATCATTTGATGCGCAAGTATTTTATACAAAGAACATGTCAAACCGGACGTCTTTGCGGCACCCACTACAGGTGGAATGGCTAGGTAAAATCGAGGTAAATCCTATGATTTTGGGGAAGAATTACCTGGAGAGGACGGAATAACACCTGCTGTTCTCAAGTAATGCGAGCTGAAGCTTTGTGGCCAACTATGTAGTCTATTTAGGCAATCATTATATACAGGAACCTTACCAACTCAATTAAAACAGGGGTTATCACGCAAATCAACAAAGGGGGCTGTTATTCCGATCCAACAAATTACCGTTCCGTGACGCTTCTTACAGCGTTTCCTTAAATTTTGGAACGCCTCATGTGTGAACGACTTGTTCAACATATTGATAATCATCAGCTAATATCTTTCACACAACACGGAGTTAGGAGAACATATTAATGCCTGTTTGACTTGCTCACGGCTCTAAATGACAGGACGCAAGCACTAGACCATAGGGTTTCGGTCCGTGACTTTAACGTAGATATGTATAAAGCGTGCGACAGAGTAAATCACTCCTTACTGCTCCAGAAGCTGCAGAATGTTAGCGTCATGGAAAACGTACTTACATGGTTTACAAGTTAACCCTCTGGACGCAAAGTGAACGTCGGACAAGGTGGTGAAACTTCTCAAAAAATTGACGCCACGAGCAGAGTTCCTCAGGGTTCGCTTCTTGGTCCGATACTGTTTTTCATATTCATAAACGATCTACCTAACTTAGTCACAAGAAAGCTTGTTTTATTCGCAGACGATGTACAAATCTGGACGGAGGTCAATTCTATCGACAAATGTCAAGTTCACAAGAAGATTTGATCGAGCTGTACCAGTGGTCAATCTCAAACAAACCGCCATTTAATTTGAGAAACCGCAAAATGTTGCAAGTCAGAAAACCCTTTATGTTCACACGCAGCAGCTAACGGCTATAATGAAGTTCATCAAAAATCTTATCGGAATCTGGGTGTCTCTCATTTTGGAGAACAGCCTTCAGTGCTAAGCCGTCTACAAGTGTGCGTGCAGCTTGCTCGGTTTACTGAGACGCATTTTCAGACGTTTTCCACTACATTCACTCACGATAATAATCAACACTTACATACATCCTGAAGTTGACTACGCTGTAGAGGCTTGGACGCCATAGGTGGATAAACACATCTCACTCCTCGAACCAATTTATCACGACGCAACCAAAATGGTTACCGTATAGAATAATTCAATTTTTGAGCAGCGACTGACAAGACTTGAGTCGCGCACCTTCGAGTGCAGACGTATTATACACGATCTCACTCTGAAATGTCGAAACATCTACGCGAAATTCCACCCTCTCAAACACCTCTTTAAGTTGACGCCACGAGCAGAGTCCCTCAGGGTTCGCTTCTCGCTCCGATACTGTTTTTCATATTCATAAACGATCTACCTAACTTAGTCACAAGAAAGCTTGTTTTATTCGCAGACGATGTACAAATCTGGACGGAGGTCAATTCTATCGACAAATGTCAAGTTCACAAGAAGAATCGATCGAGCTGTACCATCGGTCAATCTCAAACAAACCGCCATTTAATTTGAGAAACCGCAAAATGTTGCAAGTCAGAAAATCCTTTATGTTCACACGCAGCAGCTAATGGCTATAATGAAGTTCATCAAAAATCTTATCGAAATCTGGGTGTCTCTCATTTTGGAGAACAGCCTTCAGTGCTAAGCCGTCTACAAGTGTGCGTGCAGCTTGCTCGGTTTACTGAGACGCATTTTCAGACGTTTTCCACTACATTCACTCACGATAATAATCAACACTTACATACATCCTGAAGTTGACTACGCTGTACAAGCTTGGACGCCATAGGTGGATAAAAACATCTCACTCCTCGAACGAATTTATCACGACGCAACCAAAATGGTTACCGTATTAAATAATTCATTTTTTGAGCAGCGACTGACAAGACTTGGGTCGCGCACCTTCGAGTGCAGACGTATTCTACACGATCTCACTCTGAAATGTCGAAACATCTACGCGAAATTCCACCCTCTCAAACACCTCTTTAAGTTGACGCCACGAGCAGAGTCCCTCCGGGTTCGCTTCTCGCTCCGATACTGTTTTTCATATTCATAAACGATCTACCTAACTTAGTCACAAGAAAGCTCGTTTTATTCGCAGACGATGTACAAATCTGGACGGAGGTCAATTCTATCGACAAATGTCAAGTTCACAAGAAGATTTGATCGAGCTGTACCAGTGGTCAATCTCAAACAAACCGCCATTTAATTTGAGAAACCGCAAAATGTTGCAAGTCAGAAAACCCTTTATGTTTACACGCAGCAGCTAATGGCTATAATGAAGTTCATCAAAAATCTTATCGGAATCTGGGTGTCACTCATTTTGGAGAACAGCCTTCAGTGCTAAGCCGTCCACAAGTGTGCGTGCAGCTTGCTCGGTTTACTGAGACGCATTTTCAGACGTTTTCCACTACATTCACTCGCGATAATAATCAACACTTACATACATCCTGACGTTGACTACGCTGTACAAGCTTGGACGCCATAGGTGGATAAAAACATCTCACTCCTCGAACGAATTTATCACGACGCAACCAAAATGGTTACCGTATTGAATAATTCAATTTTTGAGCAGCGACTGACCAGACTTGGGTCGCGCACCTTCGAGTGCAGACGTATTCTACACGATCTCACTCTGAAATGTCGAAACATCTACGCGAAATTCCACCCTCTCAAACACCTCTTTAAGTTCGGTTTTCCGTCCCTAAATGCAGTCACCCTTCGACCCTTCAATTCCTTTAGTCACAATTGAACTGTCGTCGTCACTTCTTTGCTGTTCGTGTATACGTTTTATGGAATAGCTTGCCAACATATATTGTTACCACAGCGAACGAGCACAAAGGTTGAGAATCCTTATGTTGAGAACTACTACATTGGCCCCTACCTATTGATGTCTACATTGGTGTTTTACACACGGCACTACCGTCCATAAAAAGATTCTCATTCCCCAGTTTGTGTCACCATTAGGCATTTTTTTCTCCACCTATGAAGAACACGGATATGATCATACAAGTAACGATGTTTTTAATTTTTCAAACGTATAACCTATGGAAGTGTTCAGCAATTTACGTTTCAAACCGTGATTCTTGAATCTTGAATCTTGAATCTTGAACACTAAATTTAACGTTTTGTTCACATTCTCAGCTGATTGAAGAACTACAAAAGGCAGAACAATTTCGTGATCTAACTTTTGATGATTGCTTGGTTATCAAACGGTTCGAACAAATTCAATTCGCAAAATGTCGTGATGTTTCAATTAAAATTCGCACCGCATAAGGATCGTGAACAATACATCAGCGAACATGGTCTCCTGAAACTTCAAAAAGATTTGTCCACTTTGGCCCGCAGAGACGTATCTGTCTGGTTTGCTCCGAAATATCCACATTATTGTGAGTTTCTATTTCAGAATTGAAATGTTGAATAATCGTTTGACTGATTGCCATAATAACTATGTGAAAATTACTAACGTTTACTCAAAATTCATAGTAATAACCAAACACTATCCGAAACGAAAGAACAATAAAGTTTTATACGTCGTTTATTTTGTTTCTATCAAAGAATTGCATCTAAGCGTATTTTAAAATAACGTTGAAATGATATTCCGAAAGAAAATATATTACAACAGATTACGGCCATTCAAGCGCGGCGGATGTGAGCAACACTGTGCATTGGTTGTATTTATGAGATTTTAGCTCTTGCCAAAAAGGACTCGGTGATTTTGTTATTGAACACCTTGGTTCATTTGTAGAAACCCTATACATATGACACCTGACACACCGAATTCGCTGAAAAATTCTGCACTGTTTCAGGATAGACTTAAATGAATATTACCGTCTCTACTTGGGGGCTGTATACTCACGTCATAAAATATGAACTTCTAGGGAATTCGAGCTAAGCTATTCGATAAAAATTAAAACAGTTCACATCTTTCTGGAAAACAATTAATTGAGTTTTAAACTTTAAAAATGAAACATATGGCAGACTTTTTCACAAATTCTGAATGTGCTCAAAAATATAGGTTAATCTCGTTTTCCAGTAGACTGTGTTGGATAAATTGATATTTTTTCATCTGTTCGTATGTCTGGAAAACGGTCCACATTGCGTGAACGCTCTCGAATCTACCTTGTTTATGACAGGATAACATCCGCACAATGGGAGACTATACAATTAGACTTAGTTAAATTGGCTACTGATCGCATATGTTATCGCTGCACTATTCGAATAAAATGAAACCATTTTGGATTCCATTTTGCAAACTACCGAGTGCACAGTCGGGACATGTGGTTAGCATTCTGGGGTGTTGAAAAAGAATGGCTACGTCGGCAAAGTATTCGAATGTGGAATTTTATGTCAACTGAGAAACAGCGTCCCAAATGTTTTTGTCATCCTTCTTGCAACGCGAAGAAACAATTGGGTAACTTTGCTCAATCGTAATAACCCATTAAACCAGGAAGTTATTAGCATTAAAAAATATATTAACAAGCTAAAAAGGAGCGATTAATCTTACACATGCTCTCTCCGACCTTGGAATTCAGACGTCTTAACACCTGTTGTGATCAAATGCTTGAACATGAAATTTATTTTCTTGTCACGTCAACTTGTAAGATCTAGATCTCGATCGCTTCGATTGTAGATGAAATTTAATTTATTATGATCAATTTTGGAGGGATAATCATTTCATTCGACGAAACGGATTAACACATATCGTTGTGTACCCTGTGCTAAACATCGATATTCAAAAACCAGAATGCTAAATCACGTAAAACTTGTTGGATTGTACAAACATCACGTGGTTCCGATTGATTCGCATAGTCAAAGTCTATATATGGCTGATCAAAACGTAATTTGTCTTGAGGTATGGTTTTCACATGAATTCGACGGGTGATTATTAATCGTGTTGGAATTTAGAGAAACGTACATATTTTGAACCACAGCTGACTGAGATAATCGACAGGTGACATGAATATCACTTGATGTTCATGTTGTAATGCCAATTATTTGATATGTATTCTTTAATGGTGTCATCCAATTCCTCTGGCCAATTTGTATGTTTGACTCCTCTATGTTCATGTCGCAATATCCTGTGTCTTGTGATGGAACGGTATAAAAATGAGGATTCTTCATATCATCGGATTGATTAAAATTGAATAAAAAATTCGAGTATTTTTCTACTTCGGATGCGCAAATAATTTAAGTGATTTTTATGCAAAAACATTTTTTTATATATTCACGGAATCTGCATTCGTCATTATGTATACATTTCCTACAGATTATGTTCACAATGGCACTGAAACGAACAAAGTCAGTAAGTTCCATTTTTTGCAAAAGGTTGATTACAAAGATAAAGGATGAATCTTATAATAACGATGCCCTCGATTGTTTATTTTATATAATCATACACAAAAAGCTGAATTGCATGCTTCCCCATCACATACAGTACACCACGACCGGATTTGTGCTGTTTGCATGCATCACGTTAGGGCAGCACGATCAGCATTTACATGCGTATGTAACTGTGGGAAAATGTTAAACTAGTTTTGTTTTTACGCTCATCTCTAATCCACTTCGAATATTATATCCTCTGGCATGTTGGATCGCCAACGTTCTTATAATTTTGAGATCTCTGTTTACTTTCTCGACAAATAGAATAGAGCCTTCCCCATGTTGAACTTTGTTGACCTGAGGCTCAAGCGTTGTACTCGTCTGGTTAAGAGCAGATTAACGTTTTCTACTTGAGCTCTATTGGTCTGTTTGTTCTACAAGATTAGCGGAAATGATACAGCTCTAACTCCTGAAACATTGAATTTATTATCGAACGCAGTATAGTCTGTGATATCAAACTTTATTAACTTTATAAAGCTAAATAGGAAAACAGAAATTATTTCAGTGTTTCGACTTTCATCAATCTACAGATTTGCTTGCTACTTTCGAAACTCAATTGACTGCGGATTTGACGAAGACACCCGATTATTGTAAAGAGGTTTGTGATCAGTTTTATATTGCGAAGCTGGTCTATTTCGAGCTCAATGTTTAGTATTGAATTATTTGCATTTTTCAGATGATTGAAATGCTGAATATGCCAAAAGATGTGATCGAATGTCCCAGTGTTTTCAAACGCGATTTTACAAGTTTAGTACACTTGGTACTAAGCATCAATATAGAGAAATACCCGCAGATATCGAATCCTTTTTGGAATGCACCACTTGTGCTGTTGAGTGCATTGCGAAGCCAAAAAAACGAACGGCCGGTGAACATAATGTTGATGTCCAAAAAGAAAACGTTCTCATAACGCTTTCTCCGGTTTTTGTGTTTTCAATTTGAATGCAAAATTCAAGTTTGGCTCCATCAATTTCTTATTTTGACTGAAATTTTTTAATGCGTCAAAGGTGGATGGGGGTCAAAAAAGTATGTTTGTGATTTGAACAAATTTCACTATCCTTACCATAATCGAACACATGACTCAACAGAATCTGGGTGCAATTTTCACACAGGAAATGTTCACGATTTTCATCGTACAGTTAAAATTGAATTTTTGATAAAAACCACAGTCACACTCGTGTACAGATTATCATTGTGGCATAATTTGATGTATTTCACTGATTGTGAAGCCTGATAGAAATTCTTCTTTAACCAATTTCAAAACGTTCGTGGATACAATAGAAACACCGAATATCATCTTCAATAATTTTAATAATCTTGCTTTTCTGAACAACGAAATGTGACATTTGCCATTCTGGAAAAATTGGTATATATGCTCACACGTGGTTTTGTTTCTGACGGACGACCGCAGCTTTGATCGTCATGCTAAAGTTTGCAGTTAGGATGTTTAGATTTTTGTTTCTTAAATTACAAACAGAGTATGCTACGGGGACGGATTAAACTAAGTTCAAAACCCAGTCAAGTAGTGCATCGTTGTGAGCAACTTGTGAAATATTATCAATAACATGAGTACAATATTCTCCACAAATTGTGCGACATTCTACCAACCTCTGCTTTGTGAGTATATAAGAAAAACCTGTAAGAATATAGTATCCAACGTGCCGGAATTGCAATCAAATTTCTGAATCGGAAGAATGCTAGATTAAGAAATATTTACTAGTCACATCAAAAGTAATTTGCACCATATTGCCGTATATCAATTAGTAATTAGCATTTTTCATGCACATTAGAAATCAGTTATTGAAATATTATTCAACTAAATTTAGAGAACGTTGTGGTAAACTTTTACCTGACTTCATTTTCGATGCATAATACGTTATATAAACAAGATTTTGATCAACCTATGGAATTCTTGGGCACTCAAATAAATTCTATTGCTTTATCGGACACACATTTTCCAACGCAATGTCGCTTATTTAATTTCCGGTATGAGCCATCAAGTTGTTTAAGATTTAAATAATGTGGTTATGCCTACAACCCCAAATATATATATATATATATATATATATATATATATGAGTATTAAACGTGTGAAACACCTCAGCCAAGATTCTAGGACATTCATCTTAAATTTAATACATAGGGTAATAATTAATAGATATACATATAGTAGGATAGAAAGTAGGCAATACACTAGGATGCAACGAAATGATAGTCTTGAGCAGCACCAAAGAGTAACTCAATTAAATTCGAATGCCTCGAAAAATTTGTATAGTACGTGTGTTGGATTCCTTCATTTGGTAAATGCAATCGTCTGAAAATTGTACCTCAAATGTAAATTGTTTTGAAACAAAAAAACGTTGATTTTTTACCACCGTTATGACTGTGTTTATTTTGTGTGAATATGTTTTTAACACTTTGTGAAGACTGCTGTGAATTCACGATCTATAAAAATCCGTAAAGCTAAAGCAAACATATCCACATAGATATATTCATCACCACCTTATCACGGTGTAATCAGTTAACCCCATTTTTGAATTATCGTTGCCTCCAAAATTCTCAGAGAACGTTGAGAAACATTTTCTTTTACATTATGTTGCTAAAATCACATTAGCGTTTAGTGAATATGTTTGAGCGTTCTATTTTTCGCATTCATATATGTTTAAACTAGCATTATCGCTACAACCCTGTAAGTATTCGGTGAAAGTGTGTTAATCTACTGAAATAGGCTCTCATATTGTAAGATCGTTCGCTCAAATCTGTTGAGCTTCCGCAAAAAACAAGTTGACCTTCCAAATCTCAGATCGAAAAAGCTGGTACAAATAATTGCCTAATCAGTTGAGCTCAAATACATGTGGTTTGCGTCAAAAACCATGACAATGAATAGAATTCAGAATTTAAAGCATTTGCATATCTCACACACCATAATTTTTCCCATGTAGTGTGCACGTATCAGATAGGGAGAGTACAATAACTATCTGGACGGTCAAACAGAGTGGATGTTGGAGAACTAGATGCTGATGTATGCCACGAATATGATATAGGCGTAAAAAGCAACCTGCTCAATTGCCTGTCCAAAAACACATTTAGATCCGTTTAAACATCGTAAACAGGAATTCGTATATGCGTGGTATTTGTTCGATGAAAATGCTTATAAATATGGATTTTTAAAAAAGGTAAAACGTGACCCAGATGATAAGACTTTGGACTACAATGATGCCGTTCGGGGCTTTGAATCCCACGCGAAGCAGAAGTTATGCACTGTTAAACAGCTCAAATAAGAGCGAAACTTCAGCCGAATGCTCTCAATATGGACAGCTGTGATATCAGTTTTGAACATTTCGACGGGATAATTACTCACAAACTTAAACATGTGGTTTATTTATTGCCTACGGTTTTTCATAATTTGAGTCATCCGTGACCACTTAAAATGTTGATGAGAAACAACTCCTTCTCTAGGATATCCATAAGCAAGAGTGCTCGAATCTTTTCAATCGGAATACTATATTAACCAATGCGGGTTGCTCAAGCCTTCAGTGTTTACGATATAAGTAGCGAAGTAATAGTAACTTCAGCGGGAGATTAATTATATTTGGAAATAGAAACAAACCCATGACTCACAGCAAAATTGCGTGGTACGTTTAACTTCGTTGTATATCTTGCGCTCTTTCAAAAAATCATTACAAATATTCGCCATTCTGTGAAATAAATGTAAAATAGACAAATTATTTTATGATATTATGAAAAGCAAATCGTTCATTATATTTCGTGCTGATAAATTACGATTGTGATTAAATCACTCTAATTGTCAGATGAGTACAATTATTGTTTGCCTCAACGGCAATTGCTGTTAAAAGGTGGTCAGGGGCATTGAGTGCACCGATTGCAAGCGTTGGGCTCACCTTAGCTGCTCTGGCATACTTTACATTCACTATGGGATTTATGCAAATTACCGCTGGTTGCAGTGGCATTGCACCTTCTGCTATAAGGCTGCCCGTGTTGCTGCTGTTGTTATTGTGAAACATTAAAACAGTGAACCCATGCCTAGCTTGTTGAACGTCTTACCCACTCGAACTTGCGCATCGGTTTTGCCTGAAAATATGAGCCCGAGGACCACTGCAGTCCATGTAGAAGTTGGCAAAGTTAACCAATCACACAATCCTCCCAATAAGGTCAATGTAAGAAGAAATCTGAAAAAACCTGCAATTAAAAAATCCAGATTAACTGCGGCAGAAGGAAAAGTCAAACCGGTTATCCAGGTAACCCGTCCATTATGCAAGCTACCACAAACAAGGTAACGAATGTAGCTGGAACCTTCGAGAGGCGTACTAAGACCAGTTAGGACAGTACACAAAAACGGCAACGTTCAATTTATGACGGTTCACACGTGCTGGACCAAATTATTTAGGAATTAAATGGTTAGCGTCTGCAAATCGAAACACTGCACAGCATTTCCTCTGCTCCGAAATCTGAAACTGGAAATGCTCTAGTTTCTAACCGAGCAAAAGCATTTATTAGGAAATCTTAGTCTCGCAGAAATCTTCATCGCAGGTGTATAAAACTACTCCTCTGAAATATGGGTATGGTGCCTTCTACTCCCACAATGCGAATACACTGTGAAGGACGATTTAGAATAATTAAATGTCCAGGATCAATCCTGGTTGAATTCAATTACGAGGCGAATCGGGATGCATTTCTTGATAGGGCTGAGCATATCGCCAACGCAACGCTAGATGAACTTCAGGTAAAGCTCGACAACCCTACATCCCAGATTATATTCTGATTCCAATAGGAGAAAGTAAGCAACGAGAACATCGGTAATTCCTAACCCGGATGCAGCGCAAAACGCTATCCAGTCACAGACGGGCATACTGAACAGCATTTTGTCACTTGTATTGATGTCCGGCCCATATGACGTTAATTGTCTTACCGCAATTGACGATATCCCCCGAGCATGTGACTCCTGTAGTTTCTTTTCTTTTATGGACGCAGTCTTAAATGTCAAGCAGCGGTCCGTTATCTCAACGCAAGAGACAGCCGCAAATGATGATCCTGCTCTAGGTAGCACGCCAGAAAACATGCAGCTTTCTCCAGTGCTTCGACCGAGGGCAAAACATGATTAGTTTCCGAAGAACGGATAACCAGTGCCTAAATAATGTACGCAAATGTATTTAACCTAAGTTTCGAGATTCAGGATTGAAGATTTATGGTTTAAAAAGCAATCAACTTCAAATAACCGCAGAGTGGAAATATAGGTGAACATGTATATATATGCAAGTATAAATTTGATCGAAATCAATGAGACGATAATAGTATATTAATAGTTTTTGCGAAATTCGGATTAGCTCCCGTATATTCGTTAAATATTGATTTGAATGAAGATACACTGTTTAAGCTCACCAAATCGGAACTTAGGGAATTCCATGCAAAGCATACACGTACCGAAAAAAATACATGCGGCAGTTCCGTTTAAAATTTGGTTTTTCCAACTTGCAACCATGGGCACGGCTGTTTTTATAAATTTCAAGTTAGAATGATATATCCAGGGTGTCGAAAAAAGTAGTGAGTAATTTGTGTTCAAGCATCGGATCACCTCGCATCCTCCTTTGTGCAAGTGTCCTTATCTCCAGTCGCCTTATTTTTCAGGCGAATGGCATATTTTCGAGTCCAATGACAAGCCCTAAAGTTCTCCGGTATATGTGATACAGTACTAAAATGTCGTTTTGGAGCCATGATGTCCAGTCTTGTGCGGCATAAACTGGAATCGGGTCTATTTATGTATTCATCGTGAGACGAAAACACCCCGGAGGAAACGTCCAAATATAGCCGTAATATGCCGAGTAGCCTGGAAGCGATTTTGTAAACGGTTTAGCATTGCGGACCATTTTTCAAACTGCCGCAAATCCAGACGCCCAGGTCCTTTTCGTCTGTGGTGTACTCCAGGTTTATGCCGCCTAGCTTGTATGGATAGGAAAAGTGAAATGTCACGACCGATCTGAATCATTTTCGACGTTATCATATTCAATGTCAGTTTATTTTCGGATGACCAGTTGAACAAATCACTCGAATAGTCTTGCAGCAAGATACAATCGTCATCAATTTTGCTTTGCCTCTAATGTTTTATATTGTCAGCACACAAAACCATTTCACTATCATTTGTATTGGTATGTCGTTCATATAAACTACAAACAGTATTGAAAGAAGCACGAAGCGTTGTGAAACTCCGCTAGTGACATCGATGTTCTTCCATAATAAGCTGTCTACGCGAACTCGAATGTGTCTGTTGCTGAGATAATCTTTTATCAATTCGTATAGTCCTCCAACAATACCTTGTTTCCTTAGCTTATTCAAGAGTAAATTGTGATCAAATCTGTCGAAAGCTTCAGAAGTGTCCAGGAAGCACACATGAATACAGCCTCCCGCATCTACAATTCTCGTCCAATCGTCTAAACTTCTCAGCAAATTTGTTAGGCAAAAGCGATTTCTGCGAAATCCATGTTGGGCAACTGCCAAAATTTGATTTGTTCCCAGATGTCGCACAATTTCTACGGTTATTATTCGCTCAAATACGTTTGATACCAAAGACAGCAAGGTCACCGACCCGTAATTTTCAACTTGCGAACGCCAACCGCCTTTGTAAATGGGTATTTTTTGTCCCACTTTCCAGTCTAATGGCACCACGCCAGCTTAAAGCAAATTATTGAAGATGCGGAATAGAGGTGCAGATAGCTGTGCATGACACGTTTCAAGCATCTCTGGAATTATTTAGTATGGTCCTGGAGATTTCTTAACGGTATATTTTCTTAAGTGCTGTGCTACCACCAGCGGAGTAATCAATACTTCACTCAAGGTCGGTCGGTCGAGTCAAGCGATTAGTTCCTGATCAGGCTCCGTGAATTTCGGCGCGAAAACGCTGACATAAATGGTCGCTAACCGGTCAGCGGTTTGTTTTTTGGATTCTGTGAAGGCGGGTGTATTTTCGTGCTTCGAATCTTAGTTTGATATCCGTTCGATCGTTTACAAGTCTATAAAAGAGCTACTGATTCTGTTGCATCTCAAAAATCAGTTGCCATTGGAACCCTTGTTCTTCCTTCTGAAATAGGCTAATATCTTTGTTTCACGGTCGACTTAATTGTGCCCAAGAATCACTTGTGTTGGTATCCTTGGAAACTTCCCATGTTACTGCCCTTTGTTATATCCACTTTGTGTCCTGCTCCGTAGAAAACATTTATTAAGTGGAGACGTTTTCTTCCAAACTAATATTGAAAGTTCTCCCATCATAGATTCTAGGTGCTCTAAGAAAGAACGCTAATGACTATTCAGATCAGAGTAATAAGTTGTGCGAATCTAGTGCTTTGTAACTCGAAACACAGAGCACGGTAGTTCTTTTTTCTAACGCAATCCGTCCCGTCACTATTGCGCGTAGCACTATTTCTAGGACAACGTGATCGCTTCGTCCGATTGGCGGTTTATAAATGCTATATCCATTTTAAATCCAAAAACCTGTTTATAAAGGAATGCGTCCAAAAGGGCTCGAAGTTCATTTTCAAGTTCTTCTGATGAATGATCATTCAGGCTAAAGTGCTAGAGAAAGTTGAAATCCCCCATTATTAATATTTGAGTATTGTACCGCGTTGCTATATAGCGCAAAACAATAATCAGTTTAATGTTCATGTCGAGAGTTGCTGTTGCAGAACGAAAAATCAATTTAAAAATGTATTGGTCTCCTGATGTAAGCGTCAAAGTGCACCAAAGTGTGTCAGTGATATCGAGGTCCTGGACTCACATAGATCTACAGATAAACGATTGCTTTATGTAAAGTGCTGCTCATTCGCCATCGCTGAAACGATCACGCCAATATAAAGACATACTGGGCAAAGAGAGTTGATTATCAGATAATGAGGCTTTGAACCACGTTTCTGTTATTGCAAATATGTCTGGCGCCGTTTTATTAAAAATCTCGGACAAATACATTATTTTTGTTGTTGTTCGCATTTGTAAAGTTGTATTTATTATTATTTTTGGTGAGTTATCACTAGGTGTAAACCGAAGTTATTGGTCCGTCTCCTCTCGGTGGTAAAATATGTGTTCTTCCTATCAGTCCCCGACGGCTTGAATTGACAATTAGTTTTCGGTGGAAATTGCAAGTCCGACTCGATTTGAGCCGGAACTACGACTTTTTTTTATGCATTGATTATTTCATAACTAGCATTCACATTTATCATTTTATGGCCAAGGGAAGTGGCAATGATTGTCATTCCCATGGTCCTTGTTACATTGATTCCATTAAAACCAACTGTATTGATATTCTTCTACCAATGATGGGTAGCTTATCTGCCAAGCTCGGAGTATTAGCGACAAAAGTGGAAAACTGGCCGTTTTCATCATTCAGTGAACAATAAACGAATATTTCAAGGCCATGCGAGTTTTGTAGATAGCAGTAACAGAACTTGGAGAGTAGCATCACCTTCCCATAACACCGAAATTTATTAACCCAAGTGATACCAAAGAAAAATAAATATAGTCAAATATTTTGCAGTGTCAAAGAAAGAAAAAAATTAATAACAAACTCACCGCTATTTGAGACAGATGCAATCGCTTTAACGTGACAATCAATTCATTTTCGAAGATCCGCATGTATAATAAGATCAATTAAGGAAGAACATAAAAAGTGAGTCAATAGCAGGAAATAAATTCTAACTAATAACAAACAAGTGTACCACAAGAGTCTAAAATTAGCATACACTTTCGAACTTGCCCAATCCCTCCGTTACACCGACTTTTTCTGCAGCTTTATTCATTTTTTTCTGCACGTTTATTGAGATCGTTGAAACCAGCATGCATTTCTTCCTTTATACTCCCTCTTCTACGGATTATGTAGCGTATACGATGTACTAAGCCAACACCTGATTCACAAGTCTTAAGATATCCAACGATAAATTCTTGTACAATTTTGTCAGAGTTGCTGCGAATATCTTTAATCAACATGTGGGGAACTTAGCCATAATCACGTGGTCGTGAGTATCAAAATGATGAGTCCTTTCACAAAACGCTACCAGCGCCGAATCAATCGAAATTCTTGTAATACTATTCATTTTGGTTAAAACAACAACAATAATACTTATGCAAAAATTATAAATCAAAACAGCAAAGTCAAATATGTTTCATGAATCGTATTGTGAATTATTGCTCATCTTAACTTGTTCAACTTGGTTCAGTATTTGTATAAGAAGCGAGAATTGTTCCAACTGCTGTTTTAAAATGGTGTTCATGTATTTCATGACCAATCAGAACTCAGAAATCAGAATGTCTGAGTCCATTTTTGACGCTGTTTTTAGATAAGTGAGCTAGAATTTCAACTGTTCAATATTTCAAGCAATCAAATTAATTATCAAAATATACATTTCTCTTTCATTCTCTATAGTTTACACGCATCGAAATTGATTCATCAGTCTTAAAGAGATTTTCAATCCAACGATATATTCTCTATGATATGTATTTCTAATGAGCTCAGTAAATTTCCTGCAACGTACCACACTCACAAACGTCCGAGGCTCGAAATGTACAACATTTTAAAATGAGTGCTGTTTTATATAGTGATTGTCCTTAATAAAACGAGTTGTCACGAACTGATATATTTACCGCATTTTATTACCGCAAAACTTTAATAATAATAATAATACTATATTCTTGGTAAACCAAAACATGTAAAACATGATCGGGTTAACAATGTGTACAAAGTAAATATATTGTAAGGTGACCTTATCGAAGGGATTTTTGAACATTTTTCCGTTTAATAAAGGATGGTAAATTTACAAGGGTAAAAAAGTTAATTTTTCGCCCAATGTCTCACAGTAATAGAATTACATCTAGTTTGCATCGAGATAATCAAATGAAGAGGATGCGATTCATTCTGGAGCAGAGATTGAAAATAAAAATAAAATAACAGAAAAAGTTATGAAGGAAATGGTGCGTGTGAAGATATAATTGTCATAGTAAAAATAAATTTTCGAAATAAAGAAAGTTGTTATATATATATAT